>CAUYQV010175068.1:0-12752 GCA_963574575.1 Galagoides demidoff | reverse complement strand
TTTTTTTTTTTTTTTTGAGACAGAGCCTCAAGCTATCCCCCCGGGTAGAGTGCCATGGCATCACAGCTCACAGCAACCTCCAACTCCTGGGCTCAAGCGAGTCTCCTGCCTCCGCCTCCCAAGTAGCTGGGACCACAGGTGCCCACCACAATGCCCGGCCATTTTTTGGTTGCAGCCGTCATTGTTGTTTGGCGGGCCCGGGCTGGGGATTCGAACCTGCCACCTTAGGTGTATGTGGCTGGCGCCTTAGCCTATTGAGCCACAGGCACCGAGCCTGGTGTCATGTCTTAATACGAGACTTTCTCCTTTCTTTAAACACTGTTTCCAGGATTGCATTTAGGATAGAGGAATCCTGTTCTTTCAGGATGATTTCCTAGGGTCTGGGTCCTTACCTTTATGTCTGCTCTTGGCCCAAATGTGCACAACTAAACCCTGATTTAGAATGTCCTTATTTTCCCATCACATGACATGTTTTTCTCTGTCTTCGAAAAACGTAACAGGCCCTGCAGGAACACTGCTCTTTCTTCTTTGTTTCTGCAAAACCAGACCTCAAATCATGTCCAATGCTATAGTGCTACTAGAGGAATGAACCTTAACTGTTGGCTGATATCTTGGTTTGATGTATAAATAGGTGATAAAAGAAAGAGCAACATAAAAAAAGCTTTAACTGGGAAGAATTTCTCCATAAAGTCTTATTAAAGATGATTTGGAGATGTAGCATCCCATGTGGGAGGTAGATAGTGTTTACATAGTCTGTGCACTCTGAGTCCTGAGTGATAAGCTCTTTCTTGTTGACCCCGGTTGCTGTTAAGCTTCACATTTTTGAGGTTTGAAAAAGAAAGGGTTAAATGAAGGAGTGTTTTATGTCACCTCTCCCGTAGATCACTGAATAAATAAATATAAACTGTAATACTTTCCTTACAAGGGCCAAAGAAAGCCCCTTACATTCAAAAAAAAAAAAAAAAAAGCCTTGTTAACAGCCACTATCCATAGGGATTCAAGTACTCATTTGATTGGTCAGGGTAGACCATTTTATTTTAGAAGGGATCTTCTCAATGATAACTTCTGTTTTCTCCTATTTGCCAATGCATGCTAAAGTTATAAAGTGATCTGGAAAACAAAACAAAGCAAACCATAAAAAAGCCCACCTCTCCTCCATCATTGCCACCAACCGCAGCCAAAACATGTCTGCAATGAGGGAAGTACTTGCAGCCTCCAGGAGCTTTGATAGAGTCAAGGCCGGTGAGATGTGCCAGACCCTTTCCCCGTTCTCCCAGATGGTGTCGTTTTCGACTTTCACATTTGGCTTTTAATGGACAAGCGAGGAAGCCTGCCAGTAAAGCAGCGGAGCAAACTAAGAAAACAAACAAACAAAAGCAATCACGCCCTGGACACGGAGGCCAATGACAGGCGTGATTGATCAGGTGACCAGCTGGAAGCTGTCACCACCAGGTTGAGAGAAACAGGCCGAGTTTGGCTTGTTTCACGGGCCAGAGATTATCATGAGGTATTAGGTAGGTAGAGTTCTCCGGCAAACAAAGGAATTGAAAGGATGGAGTTTGCTTTGCCTGGGCCACATGTCTAATCGCTGAGCTTACCACATGACCTACCTTGTAGAAGCGACACTGAAAACTAAACATATTATATTTCCTCTTGGAAACTTTTTCTCCAGGAAAACCACACTGCACACCCTTGTATTCTTCTTTTGTCTGTACTTTTGGGCTCTGAGATACACAGAACACTTTTCCTTTGCTCAAATAAGTGTAAAATTTGACCTATAATAACTTCGGCAGCCACACAACCCACTGGGAGGTGCCCTCCAGCCTGAAGACTTAAATTCTAATTATGGAGTAATTTCCTTGTTGTGTAATTGAGGAAAATAGAAGTCCCACTAACTCTATATGTTGTCTTAAAACTCAACTGAAATAATACCATATATCCTTTATTTTAAGGGGCTGTGGAGTATAAAGCTTTTGAAGAAAGAACACCTTTTAGCATGTTCAGTAAGAATACTGATGTTTATATTAATCTAATTATTTGAATAAAATAAAATGTGAATAAAAGATGCATTCCTATAAAGAAGCTGGAAGCCACAAAGTACCTACCTACATACACATGAGATAATACTAACAAGTCATAATGTGAGAATGTTAATAACATGAAATTCTTAATATCTTGATTGTTATAAATGCAGTGGCTTTGAAGAACATAGTCTTCACATAAACAAAGGAAACAGCATGGAAAGCATAACTTTAATATCTTGGTATACTTCAATTCATCTGTACTGAATATGGGAAACAAGGAAAAGAAAGCCCTTATCAGAACGTAGGAAACTTTACTTCCTCAGAGCATGAGAAAACATCAATGTCACAAATGGATCCTCCAAGTCTCTACTGGATTCCATTCACTCCAAAACACACACACATTTTTGTTTTGAGACAGAGCCTCAAGCTGTCCCCATGGGTAGTGTGCTGTGGCATCACAGCTCATAGCAACGTCCAACTCCTGGGCTCCAGCAAGTCTCCTGCCTCCCCGCCTCCCAAGTAGCTGGGACCACAGGCGCCCGCCACAACGCCCCGCCATTTTTTGGTTGCAGCCATCATTGTTGTTTGGCAGGCCCGGGCTGGGGATTCAAACCCACCGCCTTAGGTGTATGTGGCTGGCGCCCTAGCCAATTGAGCCACAGGCGCCGAGCCCACACACACGTTTTGTGGGTAAATTATTGATAGAATTCCTACTATATTGGCTGGCATTCTCTCTGTCATCCTTTGGGACATACTCCAATTTCTCATTCCTTCTCTCTCCTCCTCCCCCACCCTCCCCTCTCTCATTCCCTGCTCTCCTCTCTCTCTTTCTCATCTCTTTCCCCCACTCTCCTCCCTCTCTCCAATATAAAATGATCTTATACATTTGTATTCTAACCTTGGAATTAAAAAAAGGAAAAAAAAAGGATTCATACTATAATATTTATTCCTTGTTTCTGTTAAACACTCAATGTATATTTATAAACACAGCATACATTGTCAAATATTCAACATTAAGCGTAAAAATATCCAATGAAATGGAATGGATTCACCACACTGTTATTTTTTTTTTTTTCATGGCCCACTTCAATTGTCTTTTCTTTTTTTTTTTCTCTCTTTTTTTATTATTATTAAATCATAGCTGTGGACATGAATGCAGTCATGGGGTACAATGTGCTGCTTTTATATACAATTTGAAATATTTTCATCCAACTGGTTAACATAGCCTTCATGGCATTTTCTTGGTTTTGTTAAGACATTTATATTCTACATTTAGTAAGTTTCACATGTACCCTTGTAAGATGCATGGCAGGTGTGGTCCCACCAATCACCCTTCCTCCACCCATCATCTCCCCTCCCCTCCCCTCCCTCTCCCCATTCCCCATATTCTTGGGCTGTAATTGGGTTATAGCTTTCATATAAAAGCTATAAATTAGTTTCATAGTAGGACTGAGTACATTGGATACTTTTTCTTTCATTCTTGAGATACTTTGCTAAGAAGAATGTGTTCCAGCTCCATCCATGTAAACATGAAAGACATAAAGTCTTCATCTTTCTTTAAGGCTGTGTAATATTCCATGGTGTACATATAAAATCATGTTCTTTGCATTTTAATTCTGAATTAAATAAATCGAATCCCCATATTTTTGATCGAGATTCACACAAATGGTATATACATTTTTAAAACATGCTTTATAGAGTGTTATCGAACTTTTGTATTATCAGCCGCTTTACGGAAACACAACAATAACATCTATATTGCAGCCTCATTCATTTTATCTGCTAGTTCATGAGTGTTAAATTAAAATGTATTTCTTATCAATAGCTTGAGAATCAGCACAATGCTTCTCTAATATTTAACACACCCCACTAAGGAGACAGCACAGATTTAGAGGGAGAAATCCTGAGTAAGAGTTTCCTTAACTATCTCTGACAGGGTATGCAGCACCCTGAAAAGGCCTTGTTTTCATCTTAAGTTTTGTCTCCATCATTTTTGAGTAATATAAGGAAATTAATGAAAATAAAAAATGAAGATACTGACCATCCCTGTCTCATTGGTTTCACCAAATTATGGTATCTTGCCAAAACATTTTGGTTAAGGATTTCAAACTTGGCTCCTACACCAAGAGTCACCTGAAACAGTTGAAACCCATTCGTAGTTGCTGATACACCTTTGGAGAAGTAGGTACGGATAGGAGTTCCAGCAAAGTTTGTTTTCAAAGTTTCTTGGGTGATTTTAATTAGAGCTAGAGGAGTGTTGCCAGAAAGCTTCAAATTGACCTTCTAAACTCATTAATAATGGAATGGTGTGCAAAAATGATATTCTTTTGCAGGAGAATTTTGATCCTCTTTAACATTGGATCCACTAAATCCCATGGCAGGGATGAGGGAAAGGGGTGAGGGCAGTATTCAAGGAAAATTTCTAGGTAAAAAAAAAAAAGGATAGTTCTTGGCTACATTCTAATCTTTAGTCTTGCTGGTTGGGGGTATGTAAATTGAGACTAGGAGATGAATTATTATAGACAAAAAAGAAGAAATTTTATAAGCTGAAAATGGAAAGACAATAGAGATAAAGTTTCAGTGTCTGATATCTTGTATTTGTTAAGTTTGGTATATTTGTTGTTATTATTATTGCCCTTAACATCCTATGTGGAAAACAAAAGTCAGTGATACATTAGGTTCTAATCCAAGGGTGCCCAATCTTTGCTTTTTTGTGCCACACATTGGAAAAAGCAGAATTGTATTAGACCATACATTAAAAACACAGACACCAATGGAAGCTGATGAGCAAGAAAATGTTCCATGTATAAGTTTAGCAATATCTGGCACCACTGATGAGTAAATTAGCCCTCAAATAATCTGCTTGCAACTTGTGGGCCACAGGTTGGACATGTGCAGTCTAAAGCTGGAGTTTGGGTGCTCCTATTCAAAATCACAGACCTTAGGGGGAGGAAATCTAGCAAAGGGGGAGGATCACCAGCCAAGCCCAGTGATCGTCCAATGTGACCATTGATTGTGCATATATAAAGAAAGAATAAAACACAAGTATATCTTTAAATCATATGTTGGCATAGTCATTTGTCCTTGTCAATTTAAACTTGAATCCACAACCATCCCAAACACCCCAGAACAATGATGAATCTTTGAAAGTGCCAGAAGGTAAGTTGGTGCTTAGTTGTCTTTTGGAAGCTAAAGTGAGTGGCAGTTCAATCGTGCTTACTTAAATGTCGAAGGAGGCAATAACTGGCTCCCTTCTAATATTGCTAATTTGACTGATGTTCGTTTTAACTATTTAATTATATTTGGAAAGTAAGTTCTATGCATAACTTTTATACTTTCAATTCATACACCACTAACCAGATTTTAGATCCTTAAAGTTATAAGAGATTTAACTGAAAATGTAACCCTCATAGAGTCAAGAATAATAAAGGTTTTCAGAGATTTACTGACCATTAACCAGGTCTCAGAGGTTCTTTGGGGGTAGGGGGTGTTACTGAAAAAGATAATTCCTGTGACTTTGGTCATTCACAAACCAGGTAACTGGAAACACCATGATAGCTCCATGCAGTGTGCAGGAGAACAAAACCCTTATTTTAAGAGGAGACATAGAGAGAAATATTGTCAAAATAGTGTTTTTCATGGTGTATTTATTTTTATTTTTAATGGAACAAAATTATTCCCAGCTGTGCCATGTTCTCACTCTGACCATTACTTTTTTAATGAATCTTACAATAAGATGATTAATTCTACGCTCTTGGAGACTTTCGGCTGAATGTTGTTGATTAAGCAATTACGTTAATCCACTTCTGTTTGTTTTCTTGCAAGCCTCATGATGAAGGTAATTTTTCCTCCTCTGGAATAATCTCTCTAGCACTATTAAGCACGTGCGAAAGGAGTTTTACACACACTTCCAAGCTATTATTAACCAATTTTAAGCTGCAGATCACAATCAACCTGTTTTATCCCAACTGATAAAGTTCACGACATCTGTTGGTTTCATTTCTCTGCTTGGGCACTGACATTGTGCCTTGGCCTCAAAACAGTAGCATAATATTTTGCTAGGGAATAAATTAAATAAAAATACAATAAGAAATAATTGACTCTTTCATTGAGAAGCGTGTGGTTTGGGAGTTTGAAAATGATGAAAACATGGAGAGTAACACAGATAAAGATTTTAGAGTGTGCAGGAGAAAATGTTAGAGGTAGGAGAATGGTTTAGAGAAGGTCAAGCAGTTTGAATGTTGGTTGGGGGCCTGTGTAGGTTTACAGGATGGTATTGAGGTATT
This sequence comes from Galagoides demidoff, assembly GCA_963574575.1. Lineage (NCBI taxonomy): Eukaryota > Metazoa > Chordata > Mammalia > Primates > Galagidae > Galagoides > Galagoides demidoff. Next base: position 6,442 of record CAUYQV010175068.1, on the reverse strand, counting down.
GACTGTGGACGTAATAGGGCAGGCAACATGGGAGGTCTCTACCTCAAGTGGAGAGGCGCTGGAAGGCCTGAGTTATAGGAAATCATGTAAAATGGAGATAACAGTGTTAACATTTGTTGTGAGGCCCAGGAGGTAACACATACAAAGACAGAATTAGAGAACAAAAGATGTAAGACAAGTAATTGGATTATTTCATCCTTATTTTACCCACCAATTTTCTGCTTTTACTGGACGTGACCAAAGATGTGAATAGTTCCTTTTTTCTTTATACACCTTGTTGTATTCAGCTGAATCATACAAATATTAAATAATCTTGGTTAACTAAAATACAAAACTATATAAAATAATCCTACAATACAGGTGAGTTGCCTTATGGCTTAGTTTTTCTTATGTGTTATTACAGTTATCAAATACAATGTGTTAACTTTTGAGAGGGTCTTGACTTCTTATTCCCCGGCCTCTTCTGATTACATAGGTCGCCATCTTGATCTGCTGTTGCCTCCTGAGAAAGTTCAGAGCTTATGTAGTTGGGAACAAGGAGAGAAACCGGAGGGGATGAGAACCAAAAGCACTTTGACTGTGAAGCACAGGAATTTTATTTTACTGGAGTTGAAGAAAGAAAGCAAAATCATAGCTGCATTGTGCAAGGGAAACTGGTTATTGAGGGAAAAATAAATATGATTTTGGGTAGTTTTGCCGAAGATTAGGTAGGCATTTTATTTCCTTAAAAAAGACAGGTGAACAATTTGAATTATACTATCTACAAAGCAGATACCCACTAAATTTGAAAGGCATGCAATTATATAATGCATGATATTATTATTTTTCCCTTCTGTCTCTGAAATATAATAAAATATAGGGTAAAATTCTGTTTTTTTATTACACACAGGGTGTCCATAAAGTTTGTATGCAAATTGCATGCTTACATTATAGACACTCTGCATTATTTATATGCCCCACATATGCTATTATATAAGTTATACATTAAAAATATATACTGGAACATGCGGCTTAAAATTTGAAATTTGGATAAATTATTGTCATGCAAAATTTATACATTTAGAAATTACTTTGTTCACTTGGACTAGGTTGTTTTGATGGTGACACTGTTTTGGGATTAAACTCTGTGGGGCACACATGACTTTATAAATTTTCTATTTTTATTATGGGAAAATAATGAGCTTATCTAGTCATTTTCTCCTTTATATAATATATCTTTAATTATTCTACAGCTATGAGGTCATGTGCTCTTAAAATTACCTTTTTGATGTATGAACTTATTAGAGAATTTCATGTGTAGTGATACCAATTTATTTGGTATTTATGCCTTTTCCTTATTATTTAAACTGTTTGTAATACACCCTTTTGCATTCAAACTCAAAACAAAATATGCAAGGCTTAAAATCTGCACAATGTTACCTCTTTCTCCAGATTATATTTGTAAGCATGTGTGCCTGCGTGTAAAATTGAGAATATAATATCTGGTTGACATAAAAGTTTCAATTTTGTATTTTTACATCTAATTCTTTTTTTTATTTATGTGTCTTACGTATACATGTGTTTATTAGGTTTCCACTTTTGCCTTCAGAGAATTAAAAAGGCTTAAAATTTAAATATCTAATTCTTAAATTTGTTTTGCATTTGTAATTTTAATAATGTCTTCTTAAAGTGGACACTTACCTAACTCTAGCACAATGGGAGTATTCACACAATAAGTGGATTAGATAGTTATGGAGAGGTTGTTGAAGTAACTGGCACTGAGGCTGATTGATACCCAATCAGTATGTATTTGATCATTTAAAGTCTTTCCTATAGTGAATGCTTCCATGTAGGTGTAAGCATGATATAAAAAAACAAAACAAAACAAAACAAAACTTTGTCCTCATTGGATTTGTTTCCAAGAACTGCTGTTATGAAATATAAAATTTATGGCCCAAAACAACAGAAATTTGTTCTAGAAGCCAGAAGACTGACATCAAGGCGTGGGTAGACTTGGTTTCTTCCGGAGAGCTGGGAGGAAGAACCCTTTCCTGCCTTCTCTCCTGCCTTTCCTGGGAATCCTGGGAATTCCTTGGCTCATGGAAGCATCATCAATCCAATTTCTGCCAGGGTTGTGTGGCGTCCTTACCTGTGTGTCTCTGTGTCTTCACACGGCATTTTGTAACGACACTTCTTTATTTGAGAAGGGCCCCCACTAATTCAGTATGATCTCATCTTGACTAATTTCATTTGCAAACCCCCTATTTTGAAACAAACTCACATTTTGAGATTTCAGGTGGACATAAACTGGTTGGTGGGGGCTTATAATTATTCATAATTTATCTTTCTATACCCATGATTAAGTAGCCAAGCCTTTCTCCACTGCCCGTGAGTTTGGTAACTTCTCTTTCCCTCACTGGGCCAAATGACCAGTTTCATTGCCCAAAGTCCTATCATTGGAATTACCTCTCATCAATAACTTCCAAGGCCATTCATAAGTTGAGCTCTGGGACAGCAACCATCCACTTTCATCTTGCACCCTTAGTGCTTACACATTTGTGATCCACGTGCTTCCATTTCTAATCGGGTCCAGAACACTTTCCAGTCTTTGCATACCTAGTCCAGTCAATATGACGCCTTCGAGCAAACCAATATAAGGTTCTGAAGAAAGTTCGGAAAAATCAAGTTCTTTTCAAACTTTATTATGACATAGGGCAAGAGAGTCAACACAGGTATGAAGAGAGGCTGGAAATGTCTACTGTGACCCACCTCATATAAACCTGAACTGTTTCTGAGGCTTCTGCTGATAGGGATAAAAGAGGACCCATTCATCAGGCTACATACTGGGTATCAGAGTCTCTTAGTTGGTTCAAACATAGATACTATAAACAGAACAGCAGGCCAAGAGCGGTGGCCATGCCTGTAGTCCCAGCTACTCAGGAAGCTGAGGCAAGGGGATCGCTTAAGTCCAAGAATTCGAGGTTGCTGTGAGCTATGATGTCACAACACTCTACTGAGGGTTACAAAGTGAGACTCTGTCTCAAAAATAAATAAATAAATAAATGGAACAGCACTTTTAATAGGAGACATTTGATTGAGTAATGGTATCCCACTGTCATCCTTAAGGGTAATCTGATTATTTTTGAAAATCTTTAGGCCATCATGGGCCATGCCCATCTGTTCCTTCATCTTCTCCATGATGCAGAATTATTTTAGGTTCACTGTATTGACTGGGGCTGGGCTTCCAACTTGTTCTCCCCCTTTATGATAATTTATCCCACACATGCCATAAAAACACTGTAGGTAATGTCTTAAATACCAAATACAGGTAAGTCTATTTTAACTATACTTTTGGAATCTGTGACACGGGCATTGGGTAGATTCATAAATATGGTGAACTCACTGTGAGTTGGCTCTCTGCAAGAACTCCCTTAGTTATGTCACCCACAAACTCTCCGCCTGTATGAGGGGCCATGAGGATGCTTCAGTGTCGTATTGACACTTTGTCCAAAAATCATTGAAATCCTTGAAATATAAGGTATCTGTAATGACATCATAATGTTCCTCCTAGGGGAACCAGACTCTGGGTTTTGATGGCTAAGTTATCTGAAAGGTAACTTAAATCTCCAAACTGGGATGGCATCCTGAGACTCCATCACCGTAGTGACCTCAGTTCCGTGTTTATCTGTTCTTCACTGAGTGTGATCAGGTAGTTTGAGCAGTGCCTTTTCTGTTTCCTCATCTATTATGTCCTGTGGAGATGAATATAGCCATCTCCACACCCTTCTGCACAACATGGCCTTCTAGATGTCATTTACTTTGCACTCCATTTAATACTTTGTACCTACCTTGCCTCTGGTGACTAAATCACTCCTCACTTCTCTTATTTGGTGATCTAATCAGCACCATTGTCACCAACAGCCGAATTCTGAAACAATATGTCCTCTTAGCCCATGTCCTCCTAACCTACAATACAGCCACCACTGAGCTGAGTGTTGGAGCTTTCTTACCATCACCTGCTTTTTATTTGGGTAAATGATCTGCCTTGAAAGTTCTTCCACAAAACATAGGCAGCTAGTGGATGTTTTGCTCATTTCTTATATCCTTCCTAGTACCCTTCTTGCTTCTCTGAGCTGTTTTATTCCATTTTATTCCTTCTTCCAAAGAATGCGATGGCAATCCTGATCCACCCTTGTTAACTTGTACCCATTGCTTCTCCCATGTTTCAGGAGCAATGCTAGCAAACTGTTACCACCTCCAAATTGATAACCTCCTTCATTCCAATATTCCAGTCCTTGTCCCCTTGATCCAGCCCACTGAGGATCCAGCCCCATCAATACTCCATTGCTCCTGCCAGTACCGACCAGGTGGATGTCATAGCTCCTTTGACCATTGCCTCGTTCAACCCTTACCACATCCAGCACTTTACTGTGTGGGTGATATTGTGATTTCACTCTAATTATTAGTCTGGTGATCAGAGTGGCAGAGCCTGAGTGAAAGCAGATGCTGTCTTGCAACACAGAGACCTCTACACCTTCTCACAGCAAACAAGGAGCAATCCATTCACATGGAGAAGGCACCACTAGAAGGTAAAGGAGATAGGACTTCATGATATCCTAGAACATTAACCCAGTTGTCTGCGTCCCGAGTCTCAGGGTCTTCCTGCCACTCTCTAGGGCCCTGATCCTGGTATAGCCAATTAAACCTTTCCTGGCACTCTGCTTCTCACTGAATTAAGTCCCAAACCAATCTACAGATTTTTCGGGACCAAGGAAATGATTCTCTTTAGATGCAGCCAAAATGGTTCTCTTAACTTCACCCTTCACAGGAGATTAGTCCCCTAGTCTTTCATTCATTTTTTTTTCCCCAAAGCATGGATAGGGCTTTTAGTAAGAGCCATTAGGTTCCACTATCCTTATATTTAGTATTCATTTCTCTGCTGTCTTATAGCCACCACACCTAGCACCAATTGCCTTAGATCAGGTTTCCCAGAAAACGGACTGTAATATTAACATTTGAAAGAATTAAGTTTTCCTGAAAGGGAAGCCTTCAGGATTAAAACCAGCAACTTGCAGAGGAAGGTGTTGAGATAAGAAACTATTACAACAAAGACCACGGCCATCCCAAGGTAAAGTTCTAGAGTTGGGATGGCCTTTCAAGATCGCTTATCTTTTCTCATCAATCGATAATTGGATAACGTGCAGGCAGCCTTTTCCAATAGGCAAAGGTGGGTCATCATTTTTAGCTGCCCACCTATTCAGCTGCTTCTCTCTTTGGTCAGGGCATCTGGGCTGCTCCTGGCACACAGTCAGTAGTAAATTTGTTACACTTTCACCTAGTAAACTAGAATGTGCTAAAAGTAATTATTATCTGGCCCTTTAGTAGAATTATGAATGGGGATAGATTCAAGGTGCTTTTTTTTTTTTCTAGTTGAAAGATAATACTAGTTAAGCAAGGAAAAAGTATTTTGAATGCCAGGTACCATTGATGTTAGTGTGGGGATCTTTTTCTTTTTATTAACCCGCTATTGATTTTAGCTTGTTCCACACGTCCGTGGTTATACACCGATGACTTTCCAAGCAGTGTGTCTTACCTCCAGAAAGCAATATTAGTTGATGACCCGCTTGTTCCTTCTTGTTTTTTCGTTACTAACCAAAACTTTTAAAATATAGCATTGAACTCCATGCTGATTATTTTACTTAATTTCCCTTGGAGTAATGTTTTGGCTCCTTTTTGTGCATTTTTAGGAAGGAAAGGTGAATTCCTAAAAGAATTAGGAAGAGAATACTATATTCCCTTCCTGAACATAATTCAAAGGGCTGCTGAATCATTGCAGTAATATTAGAAGCTGTGGAAACCCCGCTGGACATCAGAAGGTGTTGAAGGGATAGGAAAAGAGGCCTGGACTTAAAAGGTTTCTTCCCATCTGTTGATTCCCCCAATGGCCGACCTAAAAGACGGCTGGGAAGGGAGGAGGCCCTGTGTGCTATTATGAGAGTCGTGTTTTCCACTCACGTTCCGGAAGCCGTTGAGACAGAAGGGACAGAGCCCCACGGCCAGGAGACTCTGAAAAACACGCCACTTTCTTTGCTGTTCCCTCCCAACTTGAGAACCCATCTTCCAATTCGTTTTTTGTAAGGAAATAAAGATATAGATTTAATAAGACTGAACATCTGTCTCTTTAAAAAAAAAAAAACAAACCATTTTTTGAAAACTCATTTCTTTTTTTTTTTTTATTGAATGGTAACTATGTACATTAATGCACTTCTGGGGTACAGTGTGCGGTTTTCACACACAATCCAAAATACTTCCATCAAGCTGGTCAACACGGCCTTCATGTCATTTTCTCAGTCGGCTAAAATATTCTGTGTACATTTTGGTACTCTTTGGGGGACTATCTTTTAAATAATTATTATCATTATGTTAATATCCTCGCAAGTTAAGTTTTCAGCAAAACTATGTC
>CAUYQV010175065.1:0-14647 GCA_963574575.1 Galagoides demidoff | reverse complement strand
CCAGCCCAGGCCCCCCAAACAACAATGATGGCTGCAACCTAATAATAGCCAGGCATTGTGGAGGGCGCCTGTGGTCCCAGCTACTTGGGAGGCTGAGGCAGGAGACTCACTTGAGCCCAGGAGTTGGAGATTGCTGTGAGCTGTGATGCCACGGCACTCTACCCAGGGGAATAGCTTGAAACTCTGTCTCAAAAAAAAAAATTTTTTTTTTTCAGAAAATATATTTTCTTTCTTCGTGGGAAGAGGAGAGGGGTAAAAAAGGATAGCAGGAAGTTATTAATGAAGGAGGCAGTACAAAATCTAAGTGGTAGGAGGTTACTGGTTTACATTCAGACTAAGAAGTTATTAAAGATAATGAATTATCCATTTGAATTATGATGGATGATTCAAATTATCAAATTTCTCTCATTAAACCTTTCAGTGTATCTGGAGACTAAAGACACAGAAAAAGATGTGAATTGAAAGAAAGCTGTAGATAACACTGCTATCTTCAACAAGATGTGACTTCTTAGCTCTTAGTTTATTTAGAGAAAATAACTGACAACAGAGATAGAGATAGGGAAAATGGGGGAGGGTTCCATAGGCCCCCAGACTGAGGGTGCACATCTGGAGCAAGTGCCAGGAGTCAGCTGTTTTCTTGGGCCTCAATTTCATCATCTGCAGAATTAAAGGGCTGGATTCAAAGATAGTACCAGGCTATAGGAATTATTGTTGATTATCTGGCTTTGGATGGGGGGGGGGAAACTTGTGTTTCTGTTGAGCTTAATTTGGAATTTCACTATATCTATAGCTCATTGGCATCTTAACATGAGGAATAGGAATTAAAGAGAAAAAAAAACAACTGTTTGTTTTCACCTTACCTAGCCTTTCCGTATTGGAGGGACAGTATGAATGCTCTCCTTGGTGACCTGGAGGTAGGAGAAACAGGGAGAGAAACACAGGGGTTCCAGGACCACAGTCTTCTTTTTCACTAACATCTAGTTCTGATCGAGAGAGTATGGATAGTAAAGGTAAAATGCCATTTGAAGTTTATACAATCAGGTACCTGAGGAATAAGGAGAATTTTATCCAGATGCTTGGCCTCTTGAATTTTCTATGTCTATTTGAAAAAAATATTTAAAAGTCTTTTTATTCAAAATAAATTCCAAATCCAGAGTGTAAGTAACTTTAAAAAAAAAAAAAAAGGGCGGCACCTGTGGCTCAAAGGAGTAGGGCACCAGCCCCATATACTGGAGGTGGTGGGTTTTGGCTCTGGCCAAAAACTGCCCAAAAAAAAAAAAAAAAGACTTGGTACCTGTAGCTTAGTGGCTAGGGTACCAGCCACACACACTGGAGCTGGTGGGTTCGGATCCAGCCCAGGACTGCCAAGTAACAATGAGAACTACAACAACAAAGTAGCTGGGCATTGTGGCAGGCAACTGTAGTCCCAGTCCCAGCTACTTGGGAGGCTGAGGTAAGAGAATCACTTAAGCCCAAGAGTTTGAGGTTGCTATGAGCTGTGACGCCACCGCACTCTACCAAGGGTGACATAATAAGACTCTCTGTCAAAGAGAAAACAAAAAGAAAGAAATGCTCTGATTTCTTTTATCTCTTTTCCTCAACTCAAAAATACCTCCTGAGTTCAACTCTTAATAATTCCAGGATTAACTGGGCAGCACCTGTGGCTCAGTGGGTAGGGCACCAGCCCCATATACTGAGGGTGGTAGGTTCGAACCTGGCCCCCACCAGCCTGCAACAAAAAAAACAGCCAGGCATTGTCACAGGCACCTGTAGTCCCAGCTACTCAGGAAACTGAGGCAGAAGAATTGCCTAGGCCTAGGAGTTGGTGGTTGCTGTAAGCTGTGACGCCATAGCCCTCTACCAAGGGCAATAAAGTGAGACTCTGTCTCTAAAAAATAATAATAATAATAGTAATTCTAGGGGTTAACCATTTGTAGTTTTTCAAGCTCTTGCCTTTTCCACCTATATTTGCTTTTAAATGGTTTTGTTGTCCAGGTGGTTTAGCTAATTTGGGGTGAGCTGGAAATTTGTGGATTATCTGTGAATTGGATTGACCTTTGCTAGTTCATTTTATTGTGGGGTACTGGAGCTGTTAATTTTTAACAATTACTATGAATTCTAAGTTAAAATTTTGTTAGAGCAGTGGAATGGCAAAGTTCAGGCTCATTCAGTGAGCATTTTACCAGTACACTTCAAATATTACAGAATTATGTTCAGGTTATAATAAATTGCTGAGACCCAGAGAAAATTACTTACATATATTAAATATTGTATAAAATATTCACATTGGGGAAAATGCTAAAATATAAAAGGGATTATTTTGAAAGGATAAAAAATTCTGAACTGTGAGAAGGTTAACATAAAAAGTCAGCATAATCTATGCTTTTGTTTGTAATAGTTGAAAAAAATATTTTAGAACATAAAATCCCTTTATTTTAAAACTTTGTATTTCTTTTTTCCTTTCAGGCTAATTTGTGTTTTGTGGATATTGACAACCATTTTATTGAATTGCCTGAAGAATTTCCACAGTTTCCCAATAAAGTGGATTTTATCCAGGAGCTCTCTGAAGTTCTTCTTCAATTTGGGATCTCTCCTGAGGGCAGCCTCCATTGCAGTGAGAGTACCACCAAGCTGAAGAACCTAGTTCTGAAAGACTTGGTTAATGACAAAAAGAATGGCAATGTCTCCGCTAATAACATCAGCATGTATGAGATACTGAAGGGCAATGAAACCATAGCCCGACTACAGGCTCTGGCCAAACGGACTGGCGTGACTGTGGAAAAAATGGACCTCTCTGCTTCTCTGGCTGAAAAGGACAAGGATTTAAAACTGCAGTGTGAAGAGGTGGAGCTGAGGGACTACCAGCTCAACGTGCAGCTCCGAGAGGTCTTTGCTAACCGCTTTACACAGATGTTTGCAGATTATGAAGCGTTCGTGATTCAGACTGCGCAGGACATGGAATCCTGGCTTACCAACCGGGAACAGATGCAGAACTTTGACAAAGTAAAAAGAACCAGACTTTCCTTTTTTGTGGTTCTTAGTGGGCTACATTATTGATTTTGTAAACCTTATTTAAACAAACATTTTTCCTCTTTTCTATCCCATTAAGTGCTTTTCTTTACCATCATTTCACACTAGATAAAATAATTTCACAAGAAGACAAATCAAGCTTGGTGCCCATAACTCAGTGGTTAGGGTGCCAGCCACATACACCGGGGCTGGGGGTTTGAACCTGGCCTGGGCCTGCTGAACACCAACAACTACAACAAAATATAGCCAGGCATTGTGGTGGGTACCTGTAGTCCCAGCTACTTGGGAGGCGAGGGCAAGAGAACCACTTAAACCCAGGAGTTGGAGGTTGCTGTGAGCTGTGACGCCATAGCACTCTACCAAGGGTGACATAGTGAGGCTCTGTCTCAAAAAAAAAAGAAGACGACAAATCAACTCATTAAGCTGGTCTTTTCATCATGTGTTAAATTATCTATAATCTCATTTTAAGATTTTTCTGTACTTTGATGATGCTTCAATTGTAGAAACTCTTAAATTTCACTGGTTTTTCAAATCTGTTAACACTGTTGACCTTGTAAGGGTTTTATTTACTCTTATTTTATGATCAAGTCTACTTAAATGAGGCCTATTCTTTTCTAGAAAATCCTTATTACTTATTCAAGGCCAGGCATGGTGACTCATGTCTATAATCCTAGCACTCTGGGAGGCCAAGGAAGGAGGAGCCCTTGAGCTCAGGAGTTCAAGACCAGCCTGAGCAAGAGTGAGATCCCATCTCTACTAAAAAAAAAAAAAAAAAAAAAAATAGGCTCAGTACCTATGGCTCAAGCAGCTATGGTGTCAGCCACGTACACCTGAGCTGGTGGGTTTGAATCCAGCCAGGCCCGCCAAACAACAATGACAGCTGCAACCAAAAAATAACTGGGCGTTGTGGCAGGCACCTGTAGTCCCAGCTTCTTGGGAGGCTGAGGCAGGAGAATCACTTGAGCCCAGGAGCTGGAGATTGCTGTGAGCTGTGATGTCATGGCACTCTACCTAGGGCAACAGCTTGAGGCTCTGTCTCAAAAAAAAAAAAAAAAAAGAAAAGAAAGAAAAATTAACTGGGTGTTGTGGCAGGTGCCTATAGTCCCTGTTACTCAGGAGGCTGACACAGGATGATCATTTGAACCCAAGAGTCTGAGGTTGCATGAGTAATGCCATAAAACTCTACACAGGGCAACAGAGTGAAATTCCATCTATCTGTAAACAAACAAAGTAAATAAATAAAATTAGCCCTTCTATTTTAAAAAAAGTTTATAAATTTAGTGCTCATCCTATAATGAAGTCACAACTTGTCCATGTAAAGGTATTAGGTTAGAAGTTAGTTTCAAAAGCCAAATATTGAACTCATTCTAGGATTTTATAACTGTAAGTCGAAGACTCTGCTCCAAAGTTTTTGGAAAGGGAAGATAGAAATTGATATCATCTTAAGCTTCTTTCTGAAGTTTGCTATATATAGAATATACTTTGCCAGATTTTCTTCACCTACCACCCAGATTTCTTTTCACACAAAAGCACTTAGGGATGTCCATTGACTTGGTTAGATCCCTGTGGGACAGTCTCCTGCCCCGTGATTGCTGAGACATAATACTGCTGTTGGAAGGAACCGTGCATGGCTTTTGCTGAGTGGCATCTTCATGTCATGAAAGGCCTCCCAGAGGGGCTGATACATTCCCAAAGAGGAATCTACAATCTTGGAACGTCTCACAAATAACAAGTTGTGATTAAAAGTCTGTATAAAGGTGTATAGTATAAAAGACAATTTTATGACTTCAGGTTTTTTTTCTTCTGATAGAGGATAATATATTACATTGAACACTTAAGTTCTAATTAATGTTAAGAGGGCTTAATTCTTCCAAATACATTCTTGTTTCTTCGGTTCCTTTGTCCTTAAGCTCAGCCGTTTTCTACACTCTTTCCTATCCAGCTTGGAACTAATCTGTGTATGTCCCTGGTTTATCCATAGGGTAATTCCGTTTCTTACTTAAATAAAACCCTGGTATTTTCTTCCTCCTTAATCTTTATGTAGCTTCAAACTATAAATGAAATCCTTTATATATAGCCACTAAAGAAATGGATTCCTGAAGGCTTGTAAGCATCTCATTTTTCACTAGGAATATTTCTAGGACATACTGGTCCTACAAGCCAGATCTTTGTGTAGTCCTTGAGGGTGTAAACATCAAAAACATAGGGAAAAAGGGAAATAATAGCTACATGTATCATTGAGTTTGTTAATTTTCTTATGTATGGCAACCTTTGGGACATCCTATACTTAAATTTTTAACAAGTAATTTTCTATAAGAAATTTTTAAAAGGCCTCCTGAATTTCAGAATGAAAGATAAATATGGACCAACTGCAGTGGCTCACACCTGAAATCCTAGCACTCTGGGAGGCCAAGGCAGGAGGATTGCTTGAGGTCAGGAGTTCGAGATTAGCCTGAGCAAGAGCAAGACTGGCATCTCTACCAAAAAAGAGAAAAATTCATCAGGTGTAGTGGTGGGCACCTGTAGTCCCAGCTACTTAGGAGGCTGAGGAAGGAAGATCACTAGAGTCCAGGAGTTTAAGGTTGTTCTGTGAGGCCACTGCACTGCAGCCCAGGTGACAGAGCAAGACTCTGTCTCAAAATAGATTAAGGAAAGAAAGAAAATGAGAGATAAATATGCTAGGAAGAAGCTGATGAGTATTTAAAAAGTAACCTTAGGTCAGAACTTACCCTTCTGTCTTTCCCCTTCTAGCTACTTGCATATTACATCTCAAAAAAATGAAAAGCAAAACCAACCCTGCAACCCAAAGACTAATTCACTTATAAATACCAGCTAGGGTAGGGCAATTCAAATTCTTATTTAAATCAAGCAGACCTGAAGAGGAGCAGAAAAATTAAACACGTTGGGTTAGTACCTGATTACAGTGTACTGAACCAAGCTAATAACAAGAAGGTATACAACTTGTCCATTTTCCAAAGGATTGCTTCTGATGGTTTTTCAGGCACTGCTTTTTATTTTTTTCTTTTCTTTCCTTTTTTTTTTTTTGACAGAGTTTCTCTTTGTTACCCAAGCTGGTCTCAGACTCCTGGAATCAAGCAATCCTCTCACCAAGCAGCTGGGACTACAGGCACTCACTACCACACCCAGCTTCCAGGCATTGCTTTTGTTCTTATGGCCCAGACAATTGTGTCAGCGCAGGCTTGGAAGGAGTTTGAGCTTAAGCTGATACTCATATATATCCACTTGAAAAACAAAAAGATTTCACTTATAAGCACAAATTCGATTTTTTTTCCCTTTCTTTAAAATTTCAGATTAATACAAGGGTGCAGATGATTAGATTATGTTGTTTGCATTTGTTGGGTGAGGTCCCTGTAGTAGTTGTGTCCTGCACCCAGGAGGTATGCCATGTAACCTTAAGTTGTGCCCATTAGGTGGAAGCATGCCGATCCCTTCTCCCCCCCTTCCCTCTTCCCTTTCCTCCTCCCTCTCCTTCCCCCCCCCCGTGTTTTTTTTTTAAGGTTACTGCTAATATATATATCATTACTATTATCGGTTAATTGTCTCCCTGCATTATGGGCTTGGAAGTACATTGTATAGGCTAGGAATAGAGATCAGAAGAAATTATAGCTCACTGGAGAAAGGGATCAAAATGGTAAGTGAAGTGGGTGTTTGACAGTGGAATAGCAGCTTATCCACCGTCTCTCATTAATGATGCCCCCTTTTCTACGTAAGGATCAGAATGTAAGTTCTGTAAGGTCAAATCAGTGCTAAAGATGAAATGACCTAAAATTCTATGAATTTAGAAGAAAAGTAGATTTTAAAAGATTTTTGAATTTCAAGTGTCAGTTTTGTGTGTTAAAAGATTTAAAAAGAATAACTGTGGCAACATAATTTTCAGGCTTGCCATGTAATACTAAAAGGGTCTATTTGCACTAATGATTTCCTGAACATCTCATTCCAGGCTTCCTTTCTGTCTGACCAGCCTGAGCCTTACCTGCCATTTCTTTCACGCTTCATTGAAACACAGATGTTTGCCACCTTTATTGACAATAAAATTATGTCTCAATGGGAAGAGAAAGATCCCTTACTTCGGGTCTTTGACTCTCGGATTGATAAGATAAGGCTCTATAATGTCAGGGCACCCACCTTGCGGACATCTATATATCAGAAATGCAGCACTTTAAAAGAAGCAGGTACGTGCGCCATGCCTTTTAAAATTAGATCCCAATTCATCATCATTTCTTTTTACATGTTGTTTACAAAATTAATTTTTAGTTTTAGACTTAATAGTTAATCCCGGTACTGCAGCATGAAGGGCTCAGGATAGTTTCCTTTCTGTTTCTAGGAGTCCCTCTTCCTAGTTGACATTCCTCTTCCCTTAAAACAACAATAAATTGGCTCGGCGCCTGTGGCTCAAGTGGCTAAGTCGAGAACCACATACACCTGACCTGACAGGTTCAAATCCAGCCCAGGGCCTGCCAAAACAACAATGACGGCTACAACCAAAAAATAGCAAGGCGCTGTGGCGGGCGCCTATGGTCCCCGCTACTTGGGAGGCAGAGGCAGGAGACTCGCTTGAGCCCTGGAGTTAGAGGTTGCTGTGAGCTGTGATATAACAGCACTCTACGCAGGGTGACAGCTTGAGGCTGTCTCAAAAAAAAAAGACAATAAATTGAATTGAGTATAATTGAATTGAGAAGGTTGCTATGGTTTTTGTCTTATTCTCTCTTTTGCCTTAATGGAAAAAAAAAGTTTATTTCTATCTTGCTGCTTAGGTTTCCCTTTTACTTCTCAGCTCTTTTTTTTTTTTTTTTGAGACAGAGCCTCAAGCTGTCCCCCTGGGTAGAGTGCCAAGGCGAACAGCTCATAGCAACCTCCAACTCCTGGGCTCAAGTGAGTCTCCTGTCTCAGCCTCCCAAGTAGCTGTGACTACAGGCACCCACCACAATGCCTGGCCATTTTTTGGTTGCAGCTGTCATTGTTGTTTGGTGGGCCCAAGCTGGATTTGAACCTGCCACCTCAGGTGTATGTGGCTGGTGCCATAGCCACTTGAGCCACAGGCGCCGAGCCTGAGCTCTTCTTTTTAACCGAGAAAATGGACAGTAGTTTAAAATAGCTTATCTGAAATGCTTCATTTGTATAACTAAAACAGTATATTTGCTTTAGTAGTGCCGTTAATTATCATGCTTTCACTTACTGAAATTATAATAAATCTCAGGATTCTTGCATTCAAATTAGAGGTTCCCCCAACCCTGCAATGAGTTTTTCCCTCAGTCAGAGAATTATGAGTCTCGGCCAGTCTGTCAGCAGTATATGCTACAGTCCAATCAATAAGTAACGATGTTACCAGCCAGCATGTGTCCGTTACTGTGTGCCAATCATTACACCCCGTAAGTTTCATGTATTTTTGCATTTGCTTTTATCAGTGAGGGAGTAGAGGTACACTTATTTTTATTTACTTATTTTATTACTTTATTACTATCTTCATCATACAGCTGAGAATGCTGAGAGGTTAACTCACCTCTTGTTGGGTAGCCAGTGCTTGGTGGGGCCCTGGTTTGAACCCATGTCTGACTGATTCTGGCACCTGAAGGCATAACACCATGTTGGCTGTTCCTTCAATAAAGAATATGTAAAATGTCCCAGTGTACACAAGGTTACGTCTGATTGCCCCACTGCTTTTTGCTAAATAGACAGATACGTACCATCTACTACCTGTGTCCCCTTCCTTTTATTTCTTTCCCTTTGAATAAATGGAGGAGTCTTTGAAAGCGACTTCTCCGCCAGAAGATGAGGAGATGGCACGTGTGGTGCTTCCTTGCTCTGCCTCTCCCTTGCTTTCCCTTCCCACTTTATGTAAACAGATAAAAGTCAGGAATGGTGATGCCAGAGTTTCCGCATATTTGAGGAAGGACGGATGTAAATTCTGTCTTTCATGTAGCCTGAAGGTCTCTGAAACATCACCTTGTCATACAGGGGGAGAGCTCATGCAGGAAGTGGTGATTACCTGTTTTTCTGGAAATTGAGGAGATGGAATAAATGAAATTGCCTGTACTTGTTCAGAGAATAATATGACTTCTAGTGCTTTTATAGCCTTGTGAATAGTTACGTTACCTTGTAGGGCAAATTTCATTTCTCTTTTCCTGACAGAATTTTTTAAATGGAGCCAAACATGGATTCTTTAATTTGTGTGCTTCCACAAAGTCTTTCCAATTAAATAGACTTCCCTTCAGCGTCTGAGAGTTTTGTGCTCCCACTGTCATCATAGATATTATATTATATTATATTCTTTTGAAAATGTAACACTGGGCTCAGCGCCTGTGGCTCAAGTGACTAAGGTGCCAGCCACACACACCTGAGCTGGTGGGTTTGAATCCAGCCTGGGCCTGCCAAACAACAATGATGGCTGTAACCAACCGGGCATTTTGGCAGGTGCCTGTGGTTCCAGCTACTTGGGAGGCTGAGGCAGGAGACTCTTGAGCCCAGGAGTTGGAGGTTGCTGTGAGCTGTGATGTCATGGCACTCTACCCAGGGCAACAGCAACAACAACAACAAAAAAAAACCCCAAAAAACAAAAAAAAAAGAAAATGTAACATTGTGGAATTTTTTTGGCAGGGGGGTTGTTTTGTTTTGTTTTCTTCATTTTTTGAGACAGTGTCACCCTGGGTAGAGTGCTGTGGCGTCATAGCTCACAGCAACCTCAAACTCTTGGGCCCAAGTGATTCTCTTGCCTGAGTCTCCCGAGTAGCTGGGCCTACAGGCACCTGCCAGAATGCCCAGCTATTTTTTAGTTGTAGTTGTCATTGTTGTTTGGAGAGCCTGGGCTAGAGATGAACATGCCAGCTCCGGTGTATGTGGCTGGCACCCTAGCTGCTGAGCCTTGTTTTCTTTTTTTTGAGACACTTTTACTTTGTCACCCTGTGTAGAATGCTGTGGCATCATAGCTCACAGCAACCTCAAACTTGGTCTCAAGAGATCTTCTTGTCTCAGCCTTCTAAGTTTAGCTGGGACTACAGGTGCCCACTACAACACCCGGCTGTTTTTTTTTTTTTTATAAGACAGGATCTTGCGTTTGCTTAGGTTAGTCTTGAACTCATGAGCTCAGGTAATCCCCCAACCTTAGCCTCCCAGAGTGCTGGGATTACAGGCCTGAGCCACTGTACCCTGCCTCCATTATGGACTTAACATATATGAAAATGAGATTAGGCTAAAGCACTGGTCTTCTGGAAAATTAATTTACCAAGAATTTTTTTAAAAAGAGAAAGGAGGCAACTGATTGTGACTGTGGCTGCCCCTCACAAACATGCAGGTATTTCATGTATCGGAGAAATTTGTCGTCCTCCCACCCCAGCAAAAGCTTTAGAGGCTGGAGTATTATTGTATGTATTTTTTCCTTTTGTTGTTGTGCTTTTGCTTTTGTTTTGCTTCTAACCATGAAGCGTTTTGAATTTCCAGGTGACCTCTTTAGGCACAGGCTATCTACTGTTGATATCGTGGCTCCAGAACCTCATGATTTCTGTGCAGAAAGACAACAAGCTGATAGTAATGCAGTTTCCTTTTGCCTTACCCACCACAGCAGATGAATATTGGCACACACCCTCGATAATCTAACAACATACACTGACCTCTCAAAGCAGGCATTTAATAATTTCCGAATGCTCGGTATTCACTGCTGGTATAATCACTGAAAAGTAGTATTGTATTATGCTCCCTGTGGCAGTTTTCAATATAAACCCTGGAGTGAATCATGATTTTTGTCTTCAAAAAACTTTTCAAGTAAAGGAGAACAACTCAGTATCGGATAGATTTCTTTATCTTTTTAAAGTCAGTGGAAAAACTGAAACTGATTCCTTTTTTCCCCCCTTGTTTCATGAGGATAGAAACATTCATTGGCAGAGATGGAATTTTTTGCTATTTCATGGAATAGAAATTGGCAGAGACTTCAGAGAATTCATACCATGAATCTAGGCATTATTTTGCCTAAACCATCCATTGATTTTTATAAATATTACAAAGCATAGACAGTTTAGATGTGGAGAGCCAGGGGGCATTGGTAAAAATTAAATGTGATTTCATATTAAAATATAATATCCTTTTGCCATACAAACTCTGCCCAGCATAGAACACAAGGACTGTGTTTCAAAAGAAGTTTCAAGTTATATGTGAACACTGAAAATAATAATGAGGGCTGGGAATGGTGGCTCAGACCTGTAATCCTAACACTCTGGTAGGCCAAGGTGGAAAGATTATTTGAGCTGCGGAGTTGGGAGACCAGCCTGAGCAGGAGCAAGACCCTATCTCTACCAAAAATAAGAAGAAATTAGCCAGTTGTGTTGGTGGGCAACTGTAGTCCCACCTATTGGGGAGGCTGAGGCAGAAGGATTGCTTGAGCCCAGGAGTTGGAGTTTGCAGTGAGCTATGATGATACCACTGTACTCTCACCTGGTGACAGAGTTCGACCTCTGTCTCCAAAATAAGATAAATTTTATATATGTATAAATCAGAGTCAAGAAGGTTTTAGATACATTCTTATGGGTTATGAGGGAACATTAGCAGAGCTTAAAGTTTATATCTAACACTTTGAAGTTTTAAGTCACAAAGAGCAGTAGTAACTTCCATTCTGCAGACAAAGAGCTTTCCATTTTATAATTTGACCTAAAATGGCATGAAATACGTTCTTTTGCAAGAGTGGAGGCAGACCACTCTAGGAGTGGTCCTGGGACAGACCCATCCTCAAAAAAAAAAGCTTTGGAATGTGTATAGGCAGTACCAGCAAGAGCCAATTTACTAGTATTGTAAAGGGGCAAATAAGCTGATTCTATAAAGGCACCACTTTACTTCTACGCCAAAAGATTGGCAGCTCCCAGTGTGTTCTCTTTATCACAAAAGCATAATTACTGCTTTTTCTCCTTTTTTTAGTAATCCCTAGGCAAAGGATTGGCGACCTAGTCTTTCCAAATACTGTATTTTCTCTTGACAGTTCTGTTGAAGGAAACATTTAAGATTAAGGGGAGTTTTTGGTTTTTTACCAGGGAAAGACATCACTTTGAGACAACCTCCAACATCCCTTTTAAGTGGTTTTAAAATAAAAACATTGAGTAATCCATTGAATTTTGACCTATGGAATTCTTCCAAAGGCCACTTTCTTATCCTTTGGTCATTTTCTAAATGCCTGCTTGTTTGACTTCTTTGACTTTTCTCTGCATTGCCCTCTTGATCTAATAAACACTCCTAAATGACTCCTACTAATGGGAATGTGTCTCTTGCTAAAAGTGAGGTAATAAACTTCACAGTTCCTTGTTTCACAGATGGAAAATGGTGAACACTTACTAAGTCTTTGCACAAGCAAATAAAGTAATAAGCCTACTGGCCTTGCTTCTTCCTTCTCTTTACAGTTGTCTCTCCGCTGAAGAAAACTATTTCAGTGTTGTACTTAAAACCATATATTTATGTAAGGATATTCTCACTGAATACCGAATTGTAGATTTTGTTCAGTACTGCTGCCCTGCTTTTAACAAAGGCAGAAGAAATACCATGAAAATTAATCATCCAGTATTTACCTAAAATTAACCTTTTCTATGTTTATACAGGTGGACACAAAATTCACGTGCAACTTAAAAGGTGTAACATAGTAAATTGCACAGGAACTTTATGTCCACCTTCTATTATGATTTCTGAAGAGTGTATAAAAATCGATGTCAGTGTCAGAATGATTGAGTTCTCTGTAAATGTATGAGTGCACGAAACATTATTTTTGAAAAAATGTCTCTAATTTGTTATAAATTTAATTTATAGCCCAATCAATTGAGCAGAGACTGATGAAAATGGATCACACTGCAATCCACCCACATCTACTTGATATGAAAATTGGTCAAGGCAAATATGAGCAAGGTTTCTTTCCAAAGTTGCAGTCCGACGTCTTGGCAACAGGACCAACCAACAACAAGTAAGCGTGTTCTTCATGTGAGTAGTTGGTTGAAGGAATGGATGAAGGGTGGGATGCTCTGCAGTTCCGTCCTGCATGCTTAACCATTAAACATCTATCCGATTGCTTTGTTTCAAGACCACATTAATGCCTTTGAACGAGTGTTTGACTTTCAATTTTTAAAAAAATCCAGATTCTGAAGGTTTTTTTTTTTTCTTTTTCAAGTAAAGTGCACTTGGGAATAGTCATACTTTAAATGTTTCTGTTTAAATACAATGCTAATCCTGTTACTACCCACCTGGGTTCTATTGCCCACTGCATAGAAGAAAGTAGACTATAGGTGTGCACCACCATCCTGACTAATTTTTCTGTTTTTTATAGAGATGAAGTCTTGCTCTGGCTCAGGCTAGTCTTGAACTCCTGGGGTGGAGCAATCTTCACACCTGGGTATTACAGATATGAGCCGCCACACGGGGCCTGAGGCTATCTTTTTTAAAGGATGATTTGGTGGGGAGGGGCTAGTTAGTTGGTACTACTGATTGGTTAGGTTGGGTGTAAAATCATGGGGGTGCAGAAATTTGTCTTTTTGCACTGAGTCAGTTCCTGGGTGTATCACAGGAGCCATTTTCACAAGACTGGTTGAGTTAGTTCCTTGGTATGGGCCATTGACCTAGTTGGGTTAGTTGGTCCTTAGAATGCAGAGTCTGAAAGATACCTCAAAGACCAGCCTTAGCTTTCACAATGGTGGTATTATCTGTGACAGCATTTAAGAAAGCTAAAAGTCTAGCCAGGCCTTGTGGCGAGCGCCTGTAGTCCCAGCTACTTGGGAGGAGGAGGCAGGAGAATCGCTTGAGCCCAGGAGTTGGGGGTTGCTGTGATGCCATAGCACTCTACCCAGGGTGACAGCTTGAGGCTCTGTCTCAAAAAAAAAAAAGAAGCTAAATGTCTTATGACCATCAGTTACATGACCCCTGAACAGTAAGCAATTATAGGAAAGCAAGCTAGGAAACAATGGCTGTTTATTTTTTAAACTATACCTATACTTTTGCAAAATTCGGGCCCCTACCACAGTTCCCACTTTGCGGCCCTTAATTTTACAAAGGGTTATTTCAATCCTATCTAATGATATTTAGAGAAGTTAAATAGTTATTAGTATCTATATTAGTTTCCTAGGGCTGCCACAGTTTATACTAAAGTATTGGAGAGGAAGGTTATCAGAATTTAATACATAGCTTACAAGACAGAAGTGAGTAACTAATGACTGAAATTTTTATCTTACTTATCTTAGTCTTTAGGGTTTCGTCCTCTAGTGAAGAGTTGTCCCTGCTTATAAACACTGAGTTTAAATATGTGCAAAGAGATGTTGTTACCTGTGAGGGTTCAAACTTTCCAGTTTGTGATTTTAGATGCAATATCCTATTTTTCAGTAGCAGATGAGAATTAGGAGAATTTTCCATTAGAACAGATTAGTTAAAAGATTTTTTTTTCGGCTCGGCACCTGTGGCTCAATCGGCTAGGGCGCCAGCCACATACACCTAAGGTGGCGGGTTCGTATCCCCAGCCCGGGCCCGCCAAACAACAATGACGGCTGCAACCAAAAAATGGCCGGGTGTTGTGGCGGGCGCCTGTGGTCCCAGCTACTTGGGAGGCTGAGGCAGGAGACTCGCTTGAGCCCAGGAGTTGGAGGTTGCT
>CAUYQV010175059.1:0-45088 GCA_963574575.1 Galagoides demidoff | reverse complement strand
GAAAAACAAGGTAGGATCAGATTAGAATTTTAAACCCTACCAATCTCTTTCACTCTTGTTACAGGTTAGGAAAAATTGCCAAGCAATTTTGATTATGAGATACTTTCTCTCCATTAAAAGCATTTTCCCTGAAGCACAGATAATCTTCTCTTTGGTTCATCTATTTTTCTCACTGCTGAAAATTCTTCCTATCTTCTCCAACTTTGCTGTGTAAGTTAACTACCAGTGACTTAGCATAATTACTCTATAACATTGACTGCAATATCTCTGAAACTCTTAGCAAGTATACAAAAGCTATAAAGCAGTGCACCTTCAAAGCAGAGATTGGAAGAGAAATAGCAGAAGCATGGAAAATGAAAAGAGAGAAACAGAACCACCCCGCTCTCTCTGAATTAGAATAATCACTGGGGTGACATTTAGGGAAAAGCACTGGCTCACCCAAGGACTGTCTTTGGGGGAACACTTCTCAGAGAAACTGGAATAAATGGGTGCTAATGATTCTTCAAAAAAGAATTTTAAACCCTACTCCAAAATATTGGAGAAGAAAAAGAGGCTATAGGTTCATTTGATTGCCGATAGCCAATGATGCAATCAGTAATGCCTACATAATGAATCCTGCATAAAAATCCCAAAATATTCAGTTCAGGGAATTTTCTGATAGCTGCGCTCAGGGAGGTTTCTGAAGATGGCACTCTCAGAGAGGTTTTAGAAACTCCAAAACCTTATCCACATCCCTTGCTCTGTGCGTCTCTTCCATTAGCTGTTCACTCGGGATTCTTCGTGATACCTTTTATAATAAACTGGTAAATATAAGTGTTTCCCTGAGTTGTCGTGAGCTACTAGCAAATTAATTGATTCTGAGGAGGGAGTCATGTGGATCCTGATTTATAGCTGGTCAGTCAGAAACACAGGTCAAACAACCTATTTGCATTGGAGTTGGGAGACAGTCTTGTGGGACTGTCTTCAACCTGGGGGATCTGACTCCAGGTACAAAATTTCATAACTGAATTGGAGGATACCCAGCTAGTGTCTGTTGCAAAATTGATCACTTGCTCTGTATGTGGGGAAATAGCCTCACACATTCTATCACTGAAGTCTTCCAGGTTGATTCCTGAGTAAAAGTGGCATAGGAAAAATTGAATTTGTTGTTCCTGTACTCCAGAGAAGACACAAGACCTTTCTAGGTATTTTGTACTATCGGAATCAAACATTTAGTTTTAGATATCTGGATTTATAGGTGTCCAGATAAATCTGTCTCACTTTCATTCACAAAGTTAGATGTTATTTGGGCAAAATTTCTTAGTCCTGAAAAACAGACTGCAAGGTACTCTACAAAGCCAGAAAATTTTCCTTCTGTTTTTCAGTAAAAACTGCCTGACTATATAAAAGACACCACTAATCCTTTATCTCTCTCTTCCAAAATCATTATGAATTTTTAATTTGTTTCCTATTTATTAAATGAAGTCCCTTGACTGCATAATACCATATTCTCTTTATTTTTCTACTACTTTTACCGTTAGTTCTCAGGTCTCTGCCTGGGCTGTCTATTCTCTGCTAGCTTAAATCTGTTGTTACTCAGCATTTTACCCTAATCTATCTACCTACAAGATTTTTATTTCTTATTCTATGTCAGCCAGACATACATTTTAGAAATATCTAGGAGATTTTTAGTATTGCATGAGTTTAGGAACAGACTCAGTGGGCAGGGTCCAGCAATACCAGATGCCCCCCGGCTATGGGATGGTCTTAAGTAACAGAAAATGGTCCACAGCTTGGGCAACACTAAAAAGTTTCCCCAGACAATCATGGTGATAAACATAGTTGAATATTCTGAGGTGGGCATTTAACTTCAATTTACATAAAATCCAACTGATGTTTAGCCTAGAGTATAATGATATAAATATATTTTTTTCTTTTGGTTTGGACTTCATGAATCACTGAGTTTAGCTTCTTTTATATGTGAAATGTCTAAGTTTACTTCTACATCCCCTTGGTTCCCTGGAATGCAATTCTAACAAAGTTGGCCTAAACTTCACAAGTTAAGGGCATAGTCTTCTGTAGAACTGTGCATGCTTTAGACACCACCCTCAAGCCTAGGGATTCTCGGGGGACCTGCCTGTCTGACCAACTGGCAACAAATTTGAACATTTCCCCTACTTTCAATCATTTAATGAAATGACTCAGCAAAGTGATTATAGCTTTTCTATAGCAAATCAAGATTAGGTGAAAAAGAGGTACATAGGGTGACATAGGAGGTTCCCAAATGCTGAGGTGACCAGAGTGAGGATATGTCAATCTTCTGTCACACATCAGAGTGTTGTCAACTAGAAAAGCTACAGACACTCACCCAAGCTTTGATGTGCAGAGTTTTGTTTTTGAGGTTTCATTATAAAAGCTTGATTAACTGAATCATTGGCCATGCCTTGAATTCAAGCTCTAGGTCTTGTCCCTTCCCCAAAGGTCAGGCAGATATCATGAATCTCAAAACTAATCCTCCAATCACCGGGTTGGCCTTTCTGGTGTGACCAGCCCCATCCTGAATCATGTCATTAGCAAAACTATGTAAGGACTTACTCTATGTAGCCTCATTTTCTATTACTTCCTTCTGCCTTTCAAACCATTCTCCACATATCAAAATATAAATTCCCTCTGCCTTTCAAACCATTCTCCATGTATCAAAATATAAATTTTATAAATAAGAACATGTTCTTCCTCTGTTTAAAAGTAGTCATTTTTCAAATGAACAAAAATATGGACAGGAAGATTTTAACAGAGTATAAGTGAAGCATAGCAGGTTTGGGATTAGGTATGATTTGGGCAGAATGATATTTTGAAATCACACAACTGCTCCTTTTAGAAAACACAAGTCATAGAAATTGAATGTTACCTTTCTGAAATTTCTATCCATTTTAGTTACACATAGTAAATAATCAATAGATGGTGCTGAATACATGTATCAACATTATATTTCCCAGAATAAGAAACTACTTAAGGATCTCAAAAAGTATAACACTATTAAAGATTAGCTCCAGAAAAATTAAATATATTATAATGCCAGTTTTTTAATAAATGGGTAATTTGTCCTATTGCATAAATAAAATGTGTATTCTAGTAGTTATAAAGGAGAAATGAGAATTATAATAGAGATAAATTTTAAAATATTAAAAATTCCTTATGTCATGTATACTTCTGGAATAATATTTATGATGTCAATGGTAAAATCATGTATTTTTAAAATTAGGGGAATAAAGTTGGTGAATTGTAGTATATTATTATAGAAAAAGTATCCCCCAAATAATGGTTTTATCAATAGGGAAAAAAACACCTTGAATCATATGCTAACAACAAATGAAATCGGTGAATTAGCTTCTTATTTATTCGTTCTATATTTTGAAAACTAATATTTTTAATTCCCACTCAAATATACTAACGAAATTAGTATATATGGATTTTATCCAATAAATATATGCAATAAGTAAAAGCACTATCAAAAATGCAGTAAAAGTATTTAAAATATATTTGTTTTATACCAGAGATTGGCCTCTGTAGAGGCCATGTGTTTTCCTTTCTCAAATTATCACAGGTTATCACTGATTAATCTGCCAATAAAAAAGTTACCTAATCCTCTATTTTTAGATCTATTCTCTATTATTCAAAATATTTCCTTTTTGTGCCCCACTGTGTTAGTTTCTAATCACTGCTATAACAAATTATACCAACTTAGAATCTTAGCACAACACAAATTTCTTATCTAACAATTGTATAGGTCAGAAGTTCAAAAAAGTTTTCGTAGGCTAATTGGGACCACATTATTTTTGGAAACTATAAGAAACAGTCTATTTCCTTCCCTTTTCTAGCTTTAAAAGGCCATCTGCTTTTCTTGTCTTGAGACAGTACCGGCACCTTCAAAGCCAACACTGTCCTGCCAAGACTTTCCCATGTGGCTAACTCTTTGGTTTTCCCAAGGATATCCTCCTGTCTTCCTCTTTCATTTTTAAGGATCTTTGTGATGATATTAGGGCCAACGAGATAATCCCAATTGATTTTCCTCAGTTAAAGTCATTGGAGTAGCAACCTTTATTTTTGCCATTTTGGCCAGGGTGGGGCTTGAACCTGCCACCCCTGGTATATGGGGCCAGCACCCTACTCCTTGAGCCACGGGTACTGCCCTGAGTAGCAACCTTGATGCTGTCTTAATTCCTCTTTCCCAGGCAACCTAATATATTCACATGTTCTGAGAATTTGGGGACAGACATCTTTGAGGAGTCATTATTCTGCGGACCACAATCACCAACTGGTCTACTACTCCCCAAGAGCAGACAGGAAATGGAGATGAAAATATTAGAATTAAATTAACCTTAAGAAATACAAATGACATGATTACATTAATTTCCTACTTCCATAGCCAAAACAAACAAAAATTTGTTCAACCAGCCACTCACTCAGCAAAATATGTTAGGTCCTCTCTCCATCTACAACATCGATAATTTCTTAGTACTTTATCATCCCCACTTAGATGAAGTTAATGATTAAGTGGTCTAATATAATCAGTGGTGAACAGTTCATTTAAAAAGGAAGATAATTATTTAATCCAAAATAATAATTTCCCACTGATAAAATATTATTGAGGCAGATGAAGTCTTGGAAAATTTCCTGTGTGATTCACATCCCACCAAGTAAAAGCCTGGCCTGGTCTTAGCAATTCTTGAAAAATAACTGGAATGCTTTAACCAAGTCAGGTAAATGCTCAAATTGTTACACAAGTGATCAGATTGTTACAAGACACATCAAAGACATGATGAAAAATGTAATGGGAGTTTTTACTACAATAACATAGTAGTATGGTGTATAGGCAATCTAGAGAAAGCATTAAGCTCTGTGGGAGCAATGCTAGAGTATGAAGCCATTTTCTTTGTTACTATAGAAACAGCAAAATGTCAACTATTTTTAGAGCTCAGTTCCAACCTTCAAGCAGCCATGCTAATTATCAGTGTGTTTTTAAAGATGCCAGAAACATATGCCAAGTAATATACCTAAAAATTTGCTTGTAAGGTAATTTATTTCCTCCAGAATATTTTAATAATATGTAGGTCCCTGCACATTTAATGCTATCTATGCAATTATATATCATGCTGTATACAAAAATATATAAAAACAAGTATTATTTTGGACAGCACCTGTGGCTCAAAGGAGTAGGGCGCCGGCCCCATATACCGGAGGTAGCGGGTTCAAACCCGGCCCCGGCCAAAAAAAAAGTATTATTTTATGTATACATAGTAAATAAGTTACTTCCACGTATGGTTGTTCAAAGGTGAGTATCACATTATAGTGTTCCTAGCTATAAACACCATAATTACCTTGGTACAGAGAAACCCAATTAGTTATCCTCTGTTATCACTTAGCTAATTTCTTTCACCTTCAATATATAGCTACTGAGAAATCTATCTTTAGAAGTCGAAAGATAACAAAAGGACTATATTTTCCCGCAAGTACAGATTTCTAAGCATGAGCTTGACCTTAAGATATTACGAAACTTGACAAAAATTTTAGAACAAACAAATGTTAACTAAGGAGACTTTCTCCAAAAATAAAAATGTTAGTTTTCAATTTTTGCCAAGAAGCAAATCTGAAGAATGAATTCCTGTTTAAGTATGCAGCTTCCTTTGTCTTTGATTCTTATTGAAGCTCTTTTGCCAAATAAGACTCTCCAATCCATCTGTGCAGTGTATTTTGCACGCTTGCACATAATGGAAAATTAGTAACTTTTACATTTTTATAGACAAGATATAATCCACGTAATTAAGAGGCATGATGTAATTATCAAAATTTTGACTTGCTCAAAGTAGCTTTCCCTCATTACTAGGTATATATGTTCCTAATTCATGACCTTCATCCTTTCTTTTTATATTTTAACTTAACATGTACATTTTGGAGCTTGGCAGAGAAATGTAACTATTGAATGCAATTTGAGAAGAAAGTGATCAACATTATTATCATGCAGAGATCTGCTGTCTTAGAAGCCACTGGCGCCTCCTGAGTTCTGAAGATGGAGACTCTTAATTGAGAGTAACACAGCCAAAGACCTTTTGCAGGAAAAATATCCTCTCGTTTAAAGTGACTTAGATACTGTTGCTACACATTCCTGGCAAGTGCGTTGAAAATCAAACTATTTATTAGGCGAATTTATCTAATTTAAATGGACTAAAAATCAGAGTTTTTAAATGAGGACAATGAGCTATTGTATTGAATAGTTTATAGGAATTGCTGTCTATCAGTTGAGAGGTAAAAAAAAATAAGGTTTAATCACACAGAGAGAAAAGAAAATACACAAAAAAAGGCTGTAGCAATAAGCTAAAACTTCTGACTACCTAAAACTTCAACATGCAGATACATTTTACAGCATTTAAAAAAATACCTACACAGATATCTTTAAACTAGCATTTGCTAATACCTTAATGAAGCACATTACCTGACTGAACTAAAATGCTGATATAATTATCCAAATAATTGTACTTCCAATTATTTAGAGATTTCTCTACTCTAATTACCAATGCATTTCCCCCTGTGTTAGAAAGTATGTCTCTGCACCATCAGTTCTTTCCTACTGGTGAAAGTACACAAACATTATTTTTAAGTCAATCCTTAAGTTTGCTCTAATGCAATAAATCGACCACCAAATGGCTTGCTACAGTGGTTGCTTTTTTCTGCTGCCCAGATTCCTCTTCTGGACTGAGGGCCTCATTTCTCAACTAGCTAGCTCAAAGTGTTGACTCTGCCCTCTCGGATTTTCCTGCTGTGGAAGGCTGTTGCCTGGCTCCAGGTTATGTGTACTCATAGCGGCAACTTGCTTTCAGTGATTCAGAATACACAAAGGCCTGGTCCTTTTTTGTTCTGTTAATCAATATCACATACAGCCTATGGTACATAATACTGATTACGTGACCATTCTAGGTTCAGTGCTCTCTGTGGGCTAACTTGATGCATCTGTTAAAACAAATTGCAATTAACTTGTCCCTCTACTGAATCTTGCTTCCCTCAAGCCCCTACAGACATTTTTTTTCCAAAGTTATCCCTATGAAACCTCTTGCATACAAATCTCTGTTTCAGAGTCTGTTTCCAGGGAATTCTAATAATTACCTAGAAGGTGTTTTGTGGACTAAGGATAAGCTACATAACAAAATAAGCAAAGGAGTGAAAACAGTAGGTTTTCAGCATTTATTTATTTATTCATTATTAGTAATTGTATATCTCAAATAACTGCTTGAATGTTTTATAAAAGATTTTCTATAAAAATGAATATATTCTTTTGCATTCTTATTGCTTCTACAATAGGGAATGGGCAGCCAATCCCACACTCGTCAGAGCTTATTTTTCCGCCTTGATAATTTACGTAGGTAACACCATGACAAGGCCTTGCTTAATAGTCTTTTTTTTTAAGTGTATACAGAACATATATATAAGTGAATATATGTATAGTGAGCCTAGAATGCCTCTCAGGAAGTGATTCATATTTATCTTTTAATAATCAAATAAAAATATGAGTATAAAATGTGTTAAAGATGCACAACACACTATCTTCATTATGTAGTTTCTATAACTTTAACTATAAATGGACCAGATACTTCCATATCCTTCACACTTCTTTGGTGCATACCACAGAGTGTATTTACAATAAGAAAATAAATTAATGAATAAAGTAATAAAATTAGATGATTCTTACACATAGCTATCATATTTATATAGAACATATAAATAGTATAGGTTAAAGCCAATTAACACTTATGTATTAACTTCTATGTATTGTGTCTTACAGTGGTGGGTGCAACAGGTTGGTGTATAAACAAAGAGCCCATTTGAGGATTCAGATAGAGCTGAGTTCAGTCCTGAGGTTGCCCATTCACTTATATAACTTTTGCAAGTTATTGAATTGATAACTTTTGCAAGTTATTTTCTTGTCTTCTTCCTTTATTCCCTTTTTATATACCCTTTCTTCTCACCCTTTCTTAACAAATATTAGTTATGGTCTGTCCACTATGGAGCAAGCACTGTGCAGGTGTTACAAATATGACTGTGAATAATATGTTTGTCTGCTCATGTTGCTGCTATCTAGTCAGAATAATAAACAAGAAAAACAGAGGATGTCCTATTTATTTAAATCTAGAATGTTTGAGTGAGGCTTTCTAGGATAGATGTTCTCAAAGACAAATCCGGAAACATGACTGGGAAAGGGTTATTTTGCTAAGATGTGGAGATGGTGGCTGAAAGTGAAAGGGAATATTCCAATTAGAAGTTGTAAAGAGAGGACTGTGCAGGTGTGGACACAAGCAATCACAGAGCAACGAGAACCCAGTGTATTTCAGTGTTGTGGAGATCATTTTATTATTATGAGTAAAAGAAACTAACTTACGTCTAACCAGGAAAGAGGGATATATATGACAAGGATACAGGGGAGTCTAACATAATTCAGGAGTAGGGAGGGAAGCCAGGTCTCAGGAGGAAATGGTCTGTCATAGCCAGACCCTCTTGAGCTGATTCTCTCTCGCTGTTTCTTTGGGTCAAGTTGGTCTTAATCTCTGTTTCATTTGGCACCCATTTTCACTCTTCCTTGAAGTTGTTATTTGGCATTATATTTTTAATATATTGTGGAAACATTATTTTTCCAACCTATCTTTTGCACTTCTAGGTCATTCATTTCATAGACCTAGCAGAATGTGACAAGAGGCCCCGTCACCCAAATTCAGGTTATTGTTAAGTGGAAACTCTTGTGGGATCAGATGGCCATCCCAATCTAACACTCCTCTACATAGGTTAGAAAAGCAGTACTGTTTGAACATTGTGGCCAATTCCAGCTGTTGGAAGCAATTGCTAATGAAGGGTCAGCCCCTCTGCTCCTTAAGCATAGAGTATGATGGTTGGGGTAGACCAGAGAGTGTGGTTGAGCAGAACAGAGATAGAAGACCCACTACTTTGCAACTTATGGGAAGGACTCTACTTTATGCTGACGATATGAAAAATAGAGTTTTATAAATCATATGACAAGATTTTCTTCTTTATAAAGTGCACCCTATATGTCCAAGAGAGAAAATATTTGAATGGATCAATATTTAGTGTAGGGAGACTTATGTGGCCAAAAGAGATATAATTCTCCAGTAGCTGAAAATAAATAATTCATAGAAGCTGGAAATACAACCCAATCACAGGGAAAATTGAAAATTTAATTAACTTAAATTTTCCCTAGGGTTACTATTATGGTTTCTGTCAGAGGTGGGACCAGGATTTGGGAGTCCACAGCCCTGGCAATTTATGAATCTTCTTTAATAAAAATTCAACATTACAGAAATGAAATTAGAAATAAATGCAGGTATTTATTTAGATCAGAAAAGAGATAAAAGTGAAATTAAACGTATCTCCAACTCAACTTCTCCTTACCCAGATTTTGCACATACCTAAGACCCTTCACTGTTACCCAGAATGAGAGAAAGTGTAACACAGTGGTCCTGACTAAATGCGGCAAAAACATCTTACTTTTGCAAAGTTTAAATTACATATGACCATGTGAACACATTACTGGAATCCCTTCTAAAGGCACTGAGAAGTAAAAGATACTGAAATTTAAGCTTCATTAGTTTCACAAGAAATCCCTCTCCATTTACTAAATGTGACAGATCCACATCTCTCAAAGAAACAGAAGGTTCTGGTGTCCCCACATAACTATAAATATGTTTGAATCAATCTAATATACCAGGAAGAGAAAAAACGTTATTCTGTAAGACTCTTACAGACTCTTGGATGCCACGTTAGAAGTAACTCAATGCTATATTTAGTGGCTTACCATACTTCATTAGTGTGCAGAAAATAGGATAATGTTTTAAATGTTATTATATGACCAATCATCAATGCCTAGAAATTAAAAAATATATTGCTTTTTATGAATTGTTGTTTGAAAAATTTGAGGACTTGTATGTACATATATAGAATGATCTACTTTATGTTGAGGTATTTTTAATTTTAAACCCAATGTTGAATGTCCTGAGTACATTTTGAGAAATACTCTCTTTTGCTTTACATGACTTTGAAAATGTGTAAAGTCACTCTTCATTGGCTTTATTTATACTCTCCTAAAGGAGAAATATCCAGGTTTCAGAATAATTATCTTAAGACATTTGCTGTCTTTGAAAAGTGCTTTTTAAATAGACACCCCAGGAATCCTTGTTTTGCAAGAGTACTTAAAATAGGCAACTTTTTGAAATGAGTTCAAAGTTTATTTCCATTGAGTGGATGAGAAAGACTTCGGGGTCCAATGAAGACAAGCTAAATACTAAGATATTAGGCTATGACAAATTTCGTGAAGGAATGTTCAAATTTAAAAATAGATGAACTATGTATCATCCACGCCTCTTTTACCACCCAGTTACAGTCCTTGCCACTCACTTCTGAGCAAAATTACATCATTATTTGATATTTATAAAATATTCTCATCTTTTTTCTTCTTTTATTTGGGAGTTTAGGAAAAGTGTCAGATTGACATGCCCAGATAACAAAGTTCTCAACTCGTGCCTTATATAAGCCTTGGGGAAGCACAGCCTTCTCAATGATCCCAGCCAACCTAGTTACAACAGAGCAGTTTAAGCAATAACTGGATGGCTCAGGGCTTGGCCTTGCTGAATCTGTCAGCCAATGCACCAGTTAACTCAACTACGGTTTTTATGATGTGTACCAATTTCATTGGAAAATGAATATATGATTGTAGTTTTTACAGTTGCCTCAAGAAACAAAGAGCCTCAACTAATTGTAAAACCTGTCGCTATATGTTATTGAGCCACTGAGTTGAAAAGTTGACTGAGCAATCTCACAGCTTGCTTTGTACTTACAGTCACAATTTTACCTAAATTATATTATCCACCTTCAAGCCAAACATAAAACAAGGAGATATTAATTAAATAATTATGCAAACTATGTTTTATTTATATTGCTATAAATTTTATTGCGTATGTTGAAGAATCTCATTCTTCTCAGTTATAATATTTAATAAATCTATCACTAAAACTCCTAAGCAAGAAACCCTGGCCTTCATGAAAAGGTGGTTTTTAAAATTCATAACATGTTCTGTATAAAATCTGTCTTTGTGACTTGAGAATCATTCTTGAAAAGACAGATGGATCAATGAGTTTCGTCTTTTGGTTATGAAAGTTGGATGGTTTTGTGTATCTGTGAAACTACTATAAAAATGAGAAACTACTAAGGAAACAGATAAATTCATGTTTTAATTACGGTTTTCCAGAGAAGCAGGGCCCACAAATATATGCATAAACATGAAAGAGGATATTTATTATGAGAATTGGTTCACAGGATTATGGAGGCCAAGTCCCATAAAATAACCATCTACGTGCCAGACAACCAGGAAAGGTGGGGTGTAATTCAATCTGAGGCTGAAGGCCTAAGAAGGCTAGATGGGGGGAGTTGAAGGGCAGGCACTTGTGTGAGTCCCAGGGTCTAAAGAGCATAATGCCAGGAACTCAGATGTCCAAGGGAAGGATGTCCCAGTTCTAGAAGTGAAAGATAATTCACTTTCCCCCTCCTTTCTATTACACAGGGACCCCCACAGGTGTCCAACCTGTGACCCAAAGGAGGCATGTGGATTGTTTGCAGACTGCTTTGCTTATCTGTGGTGTCATATATTGCAAAAATTATTCACGGACTTCATGATTTTACTGCTCATCAGCTCTCATTAGTGTTTGTGTATTTAATGTTTGGCCCAAAACAACTCTTCTCTTACCAACATGTAGCAGAAAAGATAAAGTTTGGACACCCCTGGATGATGTATCAGCCCACAATGGCAAGGGTAACTCAAACAACAATCTCTTCTGGAAACACCTGCATAGTCACACCCAGAAATAATTTACCAGCTGTCTGGACGTGTCCAAACCCAGCTAAGTTGATGCATAAAATTAATACAGATATGATCTGATTCCTGATGCAGGGTTTAAGTTGGAGAAAAGCGTATTTGCTCTTTTCTCACTTCCACAATAGGTTGAGTGAGTCATTGTCCACAAAGTGATTACTGGAGCTAGAATAGCAACAGAGTCAACCCAGATCCGGCTGGAATCAGAGGCAAAGCTGCGTAGAATGAGGAACTGTTAAAATATGCCTAGAAAGACAACAACCTTTGCCACCCTCTGACCTCCCATGTGGTGCTACAAGATTATAATTTGTTAACTTCTGGAAAAGAGCAATACCCAAGCATGAGGCTCAGAAATATTCTGAAGGGCAAAGTCGCAGCTATGGTCTGAATGTGTGGCCTGCTAAAATTCACGTGTTAAAACAAAATCGTCAATGTGATGATATTACGAGGTGCCGTCCTTGGAAGGTGACTGGATCAGGAACACAGAGCCATCAAGAATAGGATCAGTGCCCTTATAAACGAGGCCCCAGAGAACTGCCTTGGCCTTTCTACTTCTTGTCTATGAGGACAGAGAGGAGGGGCCATCTATGAACGGAAAAGCAAGCCCTCACCAGACACTGAATCCCTTGGCAGCTTAACCTTGGATTTCTCTGGTCCAGAACTGTTGAGAAATACATTTTTATTGTTTATAAGTTATACTTTATGATATTTCCTCATAGTAACCAGAACACACTAAGGCCATAACCTGCCTAGTGAGACAATTATTTTCTGTTGTTGGTATTGAGGTCCCTTTTCTCTATAGCATATTTCACAAATCCATCTCTTAAATTCCAAGAATGATGAAAATGGAAACTAAAAGTGTAGCCTCCTTTTCTCTGTATAACTACCTACGGTAGCTGAAATGGAGTTCAGAGTAGAAATAATAAGAACCTGAGGAAGAAAAATGCATAGAAAAGTCAATTATATACTGGATACTTTACATTACACAAAGCAGAATTAATGTAATGAAGAGATTAAAATAAAGCTAAATCGGTCAAAAATATCTTGAAAAGAGATAAAAGTAAATAGTGGTCCCAATAGAGAAATAAATGAAGTCCTTGTTTTGATATTTGAGTTAGCAAGGAGGAATAGCACAGTCTATATAGATGGAATATCATTTCAAGAAAGTCCCCAAAATAAAATAAAATGGATCAAAAAAATTGGCAGTGCAAAAAAAAAGCTAAAGTGTAGGCAGTAGACATATGAATATCTTCATGCCTGAAGTTCCAGGCACAAATAAATAAGGGGAGGGGAAGAAAAATGATGACTAAGAAAGTAACAGTCCCATAACAGTATCATCTCAAGACCACTTTAAAATGAAAATTTTAAACGAGTATTAAAGCAAATTCTAAAAGTCTCATAAGAGTATATACCCTATGAAGAAGCTAACACTTAACATCCAACACTGAGGAATAGAAGAATCTTTTCAAAGTGTTAAAGACAATGTCCAACCTAATACTTCATACGTGGCCAAATTACCATTAATGGAAGGGCAGGATGGCCTGGGCTCTGGGGCAGCAACGTCTATAGAACTTTTGCTCAGTGTCCACACATGGCTACTGACCACCTTGTGAAGAGCAGTTCTATGAGACTCAAAGAAAATACTGGAGCAAGAAAATAAACAAATCAAGAGGAATCATATAAAATGTTATTACATGTATAAGTAAATTAATAGTTCAATGCAGTATTATCATGTAGGAAAGAAACAAAACCACTATATAAAATGTACATCTGTTATCATCAGAACTAAATTGGACAAGAAACCAAAGCCAGTTTAGGAAATAAAAAAACAGAGAATAAGGAGTTGACAGTACCTCTTCTGGGAAAAGACACTAGTTTTTGTGATTTTAACAAATTAAAAAAGAAAAATATACATGTATATAAATATAAAATGTGTACTTTTTAAAATAGCATGAAATGCTGACTATCTAATGAAAGCCAAGAAAAGGGGAAAATATGAAATAAATAAATATGACAAATATAATTTGCAAAGTAAGTTGCAAAATAAGTCCCAATATAACAATAATTTCAACATAGTTGGGTTGAATTCATAACTCAAAGGACAGACTCTCAGATTACATTGTAAAAAATAATCCAGCAATGTTTTATCTTAGAAGAAATAAATTGAAAGGCTGTGTGAGTTAAAACTAACAGATGAAAACATGCCCAGAAGAAAGCTTCAGGGATAAGAAAATTTGATGTAAAAATCGAGAAAGAGTAGATGGTATCAAATAGAAAATGGAATAGGAAATCAAATGGATATAAAACCAAGCATAACTAAAGAGTCTCAAAGTATACAAAATAATTGATAGAATTACAGGAAAATTAGATAAGGTAGTAAATGTATCTGGAGATATTCTTACAGTCACTTGACATATGATTCAAGCAAAATAAAAGTCTAAAAATGAAAACATTCATTTTGAGTATATTCAGCAAACAACTGTAAACATAATATCTAATGGAGGAAATTTCAAAAAATTTGCCAAAAATCAACAACTACAAGCTTGTTGGGTAATAATAATAAAATTAAAATTTAAATCATTAAGTACAAACAAGTATCTATAAATTATATACAATATATAAAAAATAAATTTTATTTGAATAGATACTTTTGCTGTTAGTAAATATGTTTATATTTGTTTGACAAAAATCATAAAGATCAGTTAAAATACTTACTATAAATGAAAATACTGTATTTCAAAAATATAACAATTGCTGATAAAGAAGGATAAATAAGACAATAAATAACTTTATATATATTTAGCCAGAAATAATACAAATTCTAAATAATTATGAAAATATCTAATTTTAAAAGTTGGTGAAAAATCAAAAGATAAACCCAAAAGAAACAGAAGGAAGAAAATAACAACTGTCAGAGCAGGGGTCAGTAATATAAAAAATAACAGCAGAAAATTCAATGGAGAAGGATAACAAAATTCTTTTAAAAATCTATTTCTTAGGAAAGACCATTAAGTTATTCAAATTTCTGCAAGGAGGAATAACAATAAATGAGAACATACAGATAAAGTTGTGAATGTAAAAGAGAAATAATTATAAATGAAGCAATGATTAATAGCTTAATAAAAGGCTATAGTGAAAACATACGCACTAATAAGTGAAAATTCAAGGAACTTAGAAACCAAATAGTCTTTTATAATTGGGTATTTTTTACCTTTCCTTATACTTCTATTATAATAACTCATCATTTACCTCAGGGGGCATAAATATCAGAAGATCTGCTTTAAAGTTGTTTCTTTGGGGGCAGTGCCAGTGGCTCAGTGAGTAGGGCGCCAGCCCCATATACCGAGGGTGGCAGGTTCAAACCCAGCCCCAACCAAAACTGCAACAAAAAAAATAGCAGCGTGTTGTGGCGGGCAGCTGTAGTCTCAGCTACTCAGGAGGCTGTGGCAAGAGGATTGCTTAAGCCCAGAAGTTGGAGGTTGCTGTAAGTTGTGTGATGACAGGGCATTTTAAAAAAAGTTGTTTCTTTGGGGCTAAGCGTGGTGGCTCACACCTCTAATCCCAGCACTTGGGAGGCTGGAGTGGGTAGATTGCCTGAGCTCACAAGTTCAAGACGAGCCTGAGCCAGAGAGAGACCTCATCTCTAAAAAATAGCCAGGTGTTGTGGCGGGCACCTGCAGTCCCAGCTACTTGGGAGGGTGAGGCAAGAGGATCACTTGAGCCCAAGAGTTTGAAGTTGCTCTGAACTATAACACCACGACACTTAACTGAGGATGACAAAATGAGACTCTGTGTCAGAAATAAAATAAAATAAAATAAAAATAGAAAGTTGTTTCTTTATTTGATAATTTCACTATCTAGGATTACCTCATAGATAACATGTTTTTATTTTGTTTTTAATTGAGAATAAAGCACATGTCTTTAGTTCTTTCAACATCGAGTAATTTTGATTTTCACCTTGAGCAAATATGTCTGTTACCCATATTCTGGGTTTCCTTGTAAACCTCTGAGATAGATTGAGGTTTTTGTTTGAGAAGGTTGTCCTACTGGGCTGACACTCCAAATTCTGTCACACTGATGTGGGTGGGTTCCAATTTCAGTTCAGTCCTTAGGTCTTTGCTATACTAATTTTTTTTTAGTTTGCGCCATTCATGTACCATATAGATAAGTGCTTAGTCTGCTGCCTATTCTTCTCCATTCATTCTCTAACTCAGATGGGCCCCCTTTTCTGGATCCACTGGGCCAAAAGATGCCATGATTCCTTTTTTTTTTTTTGAGACACAGTCTCACTCTGTCGCCCTTGGTAGAATGCCATGGCATCACAGCTCACAGCAACCTCGAACTTTTGGGCTTAAGCAATTCTCTTGCCTCTGCATCCAAAGTAGCTAGAACTACAGCACTCCCCACAATGCCCAGCTATTTTTTGTTCCAGTTTGGCTGGGGCCGGGTTCAAACCTGCCACCCTCAGTATATGGGGCTGGTGTCCTAACCACTGAGCAACAGGTGCCGCCCAAGGATGCCATGATTTCTATCAGCATTTTCACCTCAGCTAAGATGGCTCCCTGACTAGAACCTACTTTTGGAATACATCCTTGAGAGAAATTTCTTTCTTTTTTATTTTTATTTATTTTTTATTTTTACTTTCCCCCATAATCTGGTTCTATTCATCTTTTCAAGTCCTCCCTGATTTTGTGTTATGCACTTTATAGCTGTACTCACAGAAAGAAAGTGAAAATGGCTCAATGAGAGGGATGGGCTGAATCTTAACACCGTATTAGATTGGGAACTCAATTAGGTATTTTATACAAATTTTGGGATACTAAATAGCTCAGTAGTGTACTGCTGTCATAGCCACCTCTTTTAGATCTTGTAGATATTCATTGCATTTTCATTTTAAAGCAACATACTTTTATTGAAAAACTACCATGTGCTAAGCACTGAGAAGATAGGGATAAATGATATAATCTCTGTTTTCAAGAAGGTTGAAAATCAAGAATGAGGACAGTTTAGTAAATAACAAATAGAGAGTGATAAGGACAGCAGTAAAAACAAGTATAGGATGGCAGGACAATTCAGAAGAAAAACCCTGAACATACCCTGTTAACACTTGCTGAGAGAGGCTATTTCTTAGCTGAATCTTGAAGGAGGTAGAAGAATCATTCAGCTGAAGATATGAGAAATAGAGAAAGAAGTCCTAGGCTGAGAGCACACTAATAAATAAATAACACGTTGACTGGTTGGAGGTGTTGGTGAGAAATTTAGTGAAATCATATAAATCAATATTATGTATCAGAGGAAGTAGGTAAGATATTGGTAGGGAGATTAATGAGAACCACATAAATCCTAGGAGAGACTTGATCCTAATGACACCATGAAAATGGGTGGGAAGACACGGTATAGGGAAAACTAGATGGACTAGGAATCTACTGTGATAACCGCTGGGAGGGGAGGGGAGGGTTGGTGATTCACTGAAAGTGAGACAGAGAAAGGGAAAATGGAAGGGAGTGAAGAGAGTAGATTTGAGGGCATTTTAGCACTAGTTTGAGAGGCTTTGGTAATGGACTAGACTGTCTAAGTGAGAGAGAAAAGGTCTTAGGATATTTCCAATTCTTTTTTCTTTTGTAAGGCAAGTACCTTAATCAAGAATCAATTTAGGATAATTTTAGATTGTGTCTCAAGAGAGATTGTACAGGGCATCCCCAAAGTTGCCATACATAAAGAAATTGGGAAATTATAGTAAATATACCTTTATTGACATAAATACTCATTATCAAATTTTACAAAGATGTGGACAAAACATAGAGATTATTTCGTAAATATTTTGTAAAATTTTGTATTTGGTTTAGGTTATATGATATAAGGTTCCACTGCTAAGATCATTTTTTAGGCCTAACTATTCTAATAAAGAACTCTTATGACAGACCACATCTCTAGGTCAAAATAAGCCCTTCTAAGCCACTTCTCTAGACATAAACATAGTCATAAAAAGGCAGCCTGATCTGTATCTAATCTGGGTGGCTTCTCCGGCAGCAGAGAAGCACCTTTTAGGTGGGACCATATTCCTCTGCACTATGGCAATTTAAAAATGAACTTCTACCCAAGCCCTGGATACAAAGCACTTGTGAAATATTCTAGACATACAATCCTCATCTCCAAAACTGCATGTCCACGAGATAGGAAAAGCAGCATATCAACCCCTAGACCAGTGATTTCCAACCAGTGGGCCATGGCACACCTGTGTGCAGATAGAGGATCTTAGGTGTGATGCAAAAATTTTTAAAGATTATGAATTAAATTATTTTCAAAAGACTTCAAAGCACAATAAGTATATTTATTCTTGTACTTTATTTTTTGATCAACATAAGTGTGCTACAGAATTTTAACTATAGGTTCAGGTGTGCCATGATATAAAGAATGGTTAAAAAAGAAACACTGCTCCAGACAGAAGGCCCAAATGGGAAGCCCACGCAGGTCCCCCCTCTGCTACCAGAGTGTCTCTTCCCCTCTCATTTATCAATCTATCAATAAAATTTTCCCGTTCACTTATTCACATGGTCTGTGGATTCATTCCTTAAATCTCTGACTGCAAGGGGTTGGCAGAGAGAAATTGCAGCTATGATATTGCAACTTGAGGTGCTTCTGAGTCTCAAGGGGAAATGTCAGGGCTGAATATACATCTTCACTTGGCATTACGGATGTCAGAGATAAAAGGACATTGGAATTCATTTATTTTAATTCTATCATTTCTTCATAAATAACCCCCCAAATAGAGATTTAAAGAGACTTGTTCAGGTGACAATCTCAGGCCAGCTGAGTGTCAAATGTAAATACATAGTCATGTGTCATCTGATGGCAGAGACATATTCTGAGAAATACGTCCTTTGGCAATTTGGTCATTGTGTGAACATAAAGTGGATTTACGTAAACCCAGACGGTATAGCCTAGTATGTACATAGGCTATAAAATATAGCCTTTGGCTCCCAGATTATAAACATGTAGGGCATGTTACTGTACTGAATACTGTAGGCATCTTATTGCAATCACAAATATTTGTTAAGTCTAAACATAGAAAAAGTATAGTAAAAAGTATGGCATTATTATCTTATGGGACCACTGTCATTTATTGACCAGAACACTCTTAGGTGTCACAAGACTGCATTGGTTTCTAACCAGAGATATTGATGCTGTGCTTTCCTGCATTATTGTTCTATGTGGAATATGCTATTCTGGAAACTATGAGTCACATGCTCGGGTACAGATATGTGAGTAACAAGGTTCATCTTAATTGTGACATTTTTTAAAAGTGGTTTATATTCTTTGTTAAAACTTTAATAGATTTGGCCAGGCATGGTGGCTCACACCTGTAATCCTAGCACTCTGGGAGGCTGAGGCGGGTGGATTGCTTGAGCTCATGAGTTCAAGACCAGCCTGAGTAAGAGCAAGACCCCCATCTCTACTAAAAATAGAAAAACGGAGGCAAGAGGATCACTTGAGCCCAAGAGTTGGAGGTTGCTGTGAGCTATGATGATGCCATGTCACTCTACCCAGGGCAACAGCTTGAGACTGTCTCAAAAAATGAATTAATAGATGTAAGGGGAACAAATGGTTTTTGTTAAGATGGATGAATTATATAAATGCTGAATTTAGAGCTTTTATTTAACCCATCACCAGAATAATGTACATTGTACTCAATAGGTAGATTTTTATTTCTCGCCCCCCCCCATTCTCCTTTCTTAATCTTTAATGTCCTTTACACCACAAAAAGTCTTTTATTCTTGTCCACAATTTGTGTTTCAATTGTCCGATAAAGGTAATGGACATAGAAGAATGGGCGAGCTAGAGGAAATAATGAAGGAATGGAATTTGAGTTTGACTGAACCTGCACTAGATGACAGATTTGAAAAATAAGTGCCTGAACCAGCTACAATCTTTAAAAGAGGTAATACATATAAAAAGCACCTAGCAGAGAATCTGGCAAATAATAAGCTCCCACTCAAGTGCCTGTAGCTTTATTAGTTTAAAAACACATCCATAGAGGTTATTCCTGCAGTGTCCATTATAATATGAAAGCATATTCTGAAACTAATGGTCTATCTCTAAGGAAATGAGCATTTCAAAGGATGCAAGAGTTACCCAGGTGTGTAGTTATCACCTGAGGATAACTTTCTTGTTCAACAAGTTTCTTCTTGCAAATGAAACAAAATATTATCATGGATGAATTCACTATGTTCTCCAGCCACATGCATGTAATACTGGAAATAGTTAGAATTTCTCTGTAACTGCTAGAAAACCCATTCATGGACCAAAACTACCTGGACTGTCACTATAGTAGCCATGTGTAATGCACAGATTTTGAAGATGAACAGAATAAATTAATTCTTACATGTGGATGTAATTGAATTCATCTTTGTCTTCCAAACTTTTAACTAGCATGATTGCTGTGACTATTCAAGAGAATCTTGATCCAGTTTATAAACGTCAACTGTGAGATGAAGAGCAGTGGTTAAACTGAACTCCCTTCTATTGTGATCTGAACAGATGTGCGTTACACTTACAGTGATCAAAACCATAGAGATGCAAAAAGCAGCAATAAAGCATAAAAGTGCAGCTAAGCTATTGAAGTCACTCTGTTCCCCACTCCAATGCCTGTTTAGTGAAGCACGGATCCACCACCAGTCCTGGTTAACGGACACACGGGCCTCGCTATTTCTATAATTGTGACATATTGAAGAAAGTCTGTGCTGATGGAAAAAAAAAGGCAACAACAAAAACCAAAAAGATGGCGATGGACCACAACCCTGATAATTACCGAACTACACCAATTTAAGCTTACAAATGTTTTCTTAAGTTTCATAATTCAAATAGGTATTTAGATTAAATGGTCTCTTAGGAGTCACTATCAATGATATGTAGAGACTCCTCTAGGACCATTCAGAAAACTCTCATCCTAAAACCTCTACTAAAATCTCTACATCTAATTAAGCAGAATGTTTTACCTATCTAGGCCTGATAAACATGCCCTCAACTAATTACAGAGTTTCTTTACATTGACTGAGAATGTCATGCTACAAACTCTCTTGGAGGGAATCTTTAGATGTTTTTTAACTCTATATGATCATGCTTTGTACACTTACTTAATGTAATGTTTGCCACTTATTAACAATACTATCATATATTATTTGTTATATTAAATTACAGGCAACAAAGACAAATTTGGCTGATTTAAGCAAGAATGAAAGGTTTCTACTAGATATTCAATAGCTTATAAAATTTCTGAGAAAGCTGAAAAATTAGAGCCCCAACAAAGAAAAGCTATGCTGTTGGAAGAAAAATCAAAATCAGGCCAAAAATTATCACCTCTGGAATGGCTCCACTGCCTGCCACCATCACGATGCACACTAGAAGCTGAGGCTGGTCTCTGAGGCTGGTCTGCACTGGTGGCACCAGCAAGATGCTGGCCCTGCTCTGCATGTAAATGCACAGTGCCCCCACTCTACTCACTGCCAGGAGTGACTCTTCACTATTCATTTTGAATCCATTTCTTCAGATTCAAAATCTCAGAGGATAGATCCCATCAGCTACCCTTAAGCCATGTGTACATGGTTCAGCTCCCAGGGAATGGAGAAGGACAATAGTTGACTTTCCCCCTAAACAAATGAATTAGGGAATTCCTCAAAAGTGGACAGCCAAAAGAATGGTAAATGTGTACAATATAGGACTTAACAAATAGCGGTTGAATAAATGACTAGGAACGAACGCGTGAACACAGTCCCCAGGCACCAGATAGGCACTTTAAATAAATGAAGATTTATAGCACAATGTAGAGAAGTAACAAGTCTATTCTCAACAGCAAAACTTCATTTTTTTAATAAAAAGATATCCACCATGAGCATGGTGATGAAACTGTCATGAAACTGACTACAGTTTCAAAAGAAAACAAGAGCAATTAGTAGAATGCTGAGAAGATAGGAAAGGGAGAGAAGGCTTATGGCACTCAGGAAACCACAATGTAGCTACACCCTGCTGTACTCCTTAGGTTTGAAAAATCTAAGTTAAGCTGGAAAATAAAACCAATATTAATAGCTGGTTTACTTGTAAAACCAATAAAAGAGGTGATGCCATTGCAGTCAAAGCCAAATGGGTCTGATAATTCCCTGAAGTCCCCCAAGCAGAAAATGAAAGAGAACTAAATAGCCCACAGTGAGAATATTCCTATGATTAGTCCAGAGAACTTACTGTACCACTATAGGGAGGAGTGAGTAGTAGGGCAACAAGTTAGGATTATTCAGGGCAATAATATCACAGAACCAAGAGAAATTCATGAATGCAGGTATTATTTAACATCCTTAACCTTTATGTCTCAAGCTTCAGATGTCACTATTAACCCAAACAATCACCCAAAATATAACCATCCTACTTGTTATGCATCGAATTGTGTCACCCCAAAATTCTTATATTGAATTCCTAACCTACAAAACCTCAGAAGGTGACCTTATTTGGAAATAAGGTCATCATAGATGTGATTAGTTTAGATGAGTCACAGGGAAGTAGGGTAGGCCCCCTGGCCCAATTGACAGGTGTTCTTATAATGAAGGGGAATTTAGACACAGAAAGTCACAGGGAGAACAGACAACACATTTTTGTTTTTGCAAGCTGCTCAGTTTGGGGTGCTTTGTAAAACAGATCTAGACAACTAGGGCACAGCTCTAGGAAGATTAGTAAAAGTAAGAATAGTCCTGCTCCCTTCTCACCAAAAACATAGCCTAATTATAACCACCGCTTCTTTATGGCTTTTTTTTTTTTAGTCCAATGTTTCATTCCTTACACTTCCCTATTTCTCCCACACTTTAGGACCATGTTCCTTTGAAGAAGTAAGCGCTTGCTATATCTATTCTCTGATTTCACTCCAACTCTTTCAACTAGAGCAATCAACTTATCAACGACCTTCCCTGACACTGCCTTCTTTAAGGTCATGAGCGACTTCT
The DNA here is from genome assembly GCA_963574575.1 of Galagoides demidoff. Classification (NCBI taxonomy): domain Eukaryota; kingdom Metazoa; phylum Chordata; class Mammalia; order Primates; family Galagidae; genus Galagoides; species Galagoides demidoff. The sequence continues at coordinate 22,201 of CAUYQV010175059.1, read as the reverse complement.
AGTTTTAAATTCCTTACGTGATGTTCAGAACTCTGTTTAAATTGCTTCCTTCCCTAGCTTTATTGATTCTTTTATCTTTCTTGACTATTAGGACATATTCTCTAGTTATTAAATTTGGCTCTTGTGGATTCCAAGACCTGTACTCATTCTCCTTTTCTCTTCCCCTCTGTGAACCTGTCTGTAAGTGATCTTACAGATACTACCTCTCTTATTTCTTATATTAGAATTTACATCATCAACTGTAACCTCTCTCATGAGTGCCACATTCATATTTCCATTGTGGCAGTGGGCATCTCCACCTGACAGTTCATAGACATTTCACGGAAGACAAATTCTTGATCTTTGCTGTTAGCAACACCTTCTCTCCCACAATTTCCTTTACAGATAATTTTACAAAAGTTATCCAGACACTTAGGAGTTACCCTGAACTTCCCTTTCCATCTCATTCCATATCTATCAAGACTGGTTAACAATTTTTCCTTAAAAATAAAATTTCAAATATCATAGCATGCTTGAGCCTTCTTCATTATCAAACACATGATGTATTCTTCAGCACGGACAGCAACATTTGACACTGTCTTCATATCCTGTGCTATAGTGCGTGCGTCCCTCAATTCCAGCAAGCCTTCCTTGTCTATGGAAGTTATATGCCCTTCGTCTCTGTTCCCTTAATTTCCATTCTACTACTGAAAGTACTGGTGTTTAAATTCCCCGTTTAGTTGCCTGTATAGTCCCTAGGTTGAAAGCTTCTCAGAATAAAGTCTACATTTTATGGTTCAGTGTCTAGCACAGTGACTGTAACTTTGATGAACTACATGTGTTGATAATTGAAAGCCACTAGAATGTTTGGAAGCAATTGTTACTTTCAATGACACCATAACTGTAAAGAGAGAGGAAGACAGAGAGCACTTTTACATCGATTGACTGAACTTGAATGGCTTCCTCTGAATGTCACAATTCCCCAAATAGTAAAATATCTCTGACATAAGTTTCCTCACCTCCCTGTGGTAATACATGTACTACTTTATCCATGTTTTTTTTTTTTTTGAGAAATGAAGCATCAGTAATTTGAATTGCCGTCTACCTCTCTTCCATAAAAAATTATATTTTGTTTTTTTCTCTATATATACATATTACTGAAATCTAGGTACTGCGTATAGTAGAGAATGATGATGGGCTGACAGAGAATAAACAGAAGTTCAGTTCTCCCTGCCTTTCTTTCCACCACATTCATTTAAACAAAGGTTTCCATAACGATAATAATAAAATCACAAATTGGAGAAATATAAATGATGGATAGAAGAAATCAATGATGAAGTCTAGAATATCAGTGAGTTCTAAATGGCTTTGGAGAAGAAAGTGATATGACCAAATTAAAGAATTACTGCTTTATTCCTTCGGCTTAAATAATAAACCACTTAGAATTTTAACATCAACAAAATAAAAAATCTAGTGGAAAAAAAAATTGCTTTTCCCCATGAGCAAATTTTTTGCATATTAATGATATGCAGAGCTGCTAAAACTGAAATACCACAAAAGTCACAAAGTATAAAACACTAGATAATGATGGTTCTAGTTCTGGCTTATTCTTGTACATACTTAGAAAGCACAAGTGTATATGACCCACTTAGCTTTTTAGAACATACTTTCTAAAAATCTTGTCACTCTAGTTACCCTGACATATAAAAGACCCGCAGCTTCCCTGTTCTCTATCACAAAATCCAAACCAAACAATAGAGTCTGGAGACTCTGTAATATAATATCAGATGCTCTCAAGAAAATTAACAAAATAAATTAGTCTAATTGGTATGAAGGCATCAGTATCTCTAAAGGTGACAGCCACTGGTGGCCCCCAAACAGATTGGTCCAAGAGAAGCAATATAAACATATCTTAATCTGAAATCTTCAATATTTAACTATTTTTTCTTTTTAATAAAATTGTGCAGGCAAAACAAATCTAGTCTGCTGTCCTAACTGTGGGAAGACAGTCGCCCCTTCTGGGTTACAAAAGTCCTTGCTACTCTTCTTGAGAAAAAAGACAAACATTTTGTGTTGTACATTTTGTTCAGGATTTTTATTGCTTAAATAATTTAGCTTTTTACATTGTCTTGTTTATAATGTTTGGTGGTCCTTCATGTATGGGTCACTTCCCTCCAGCTGGACTATTGCCTCCTGGAGGGTAGAGAAAGGATAATATTTCTTGGTTTTCTCTCTCAGAAATAAATATGCAGTAAATATCTATTATCTTCTTGCTGGTGAGATGATATAATGAGAGTCCTGAGACGTCCATCTTAGCCTGGCTGTACTAAGCTCTTCAGATATACAACAAAACTAGCAAAAACATTTCAAAGATTGTCCTGGTATTACATGCCTACCTCTGTCATTTTACTGTTAAATCAAATGTCAAAACAGTAAACAAATATGGCTCTAACTCTACTTCTGTGTTTCATTTTAAAAAGTCTGAATTGTGTTAAATGCAGGCTTAAGCATTTGATTACCTTAGATGTTCATTCATTCAAAAGTTATGCAGGAGATGCTGATGAAGCAGTTAATAAAGCAAAGTTCCCGTCTTCACGAATTTGTGTAAAGGATTTGAGGGATAATGTGCTTATAACTGGATCTTTTTTTTAACTGGTCTCCACGTTAATCTTGGAGAATAGTCTATATGAAAGATACAGTTTTTGATATAGGATCTATTCTTCAGTGACCACAAGAAGACCTCTTACAAAAATTTAAGTAATTATACCCAATAATTAAATGATCAAGGAAGATTCATTCTATTTTGTTTAAATGATTCAAAAGGAACTGAAAGTAATGCTCCATCTGGCAGAGATGTGTGTGATTATTCTCCATTAATATTTGCAACAGACCAGAACTTAGGCTTGGAAATAGACAACGCTATGGGGGATGTTACAGAAAAGACTCAAAACCAAGCAGCCTTGTATAATGTTGCACTAAGTAGCATTTTACTGTTGTTATATTGGAAAATAACATTGTTATTGCCATTAGTGCAGCAAACATAGAGAGTCAGACCTTCAGGAATAAACTCTGATGGGGTGATCTCTGACTGATGTGAACATTTTGCTCTCAGCAACACATCCTTGCAAACAAAATAGCATATATTTGCCAGGACCTTGGGGAAACATTAGTTTCCTAAAGATAAATTAACCAACACATAATAAAAGACACGTAATTCTAAACTAATCAAACACAAAACAACTTGAATAACTGGCATTCAGGAAGTGAGCATAATTTAAAAAAGAATGCAGAATCATATCCTTATCTTCTTAAATTTCTTTGAGGAAAGTTGCAAATGTTAGGAAACTAGCTGTTGCCTGCTCAAGCTGTTTAGAGCGTACAGACCTCCCAGTCAAATAGAAAGTTCTACCCTGGTTCCTTCTGATCTTACCCTTCTATGTTTGTGTCTGGGCAAACGTGGGAGAGAAGTAACCCAGGAGGTCTATTCTAGAGGCCTGGCTTCTTAGAAGTCCTGATGAAGGAACAGCCATTAGAGTTCCTGCAAGACAAGACTCAAGCAGCAGGGGGCAAGTTTTTGATCTCTGATTCAGTCCTGCTTCTTCTACTTACTATCTCCGCCCCCATCATTCCTCAACCCTTTAGAGTAGCTTCCTGCTTCCCATACAACTAGATTACACTTTTACACCTGATAGAGGTTAGTCAAACTTAATGAAACAATTTTGGGTTATTTCTTCTTAATATGGATACATTTCTATGGTGAAATGGACATTCTTTAGTCAACACAGAGTAAAATACTTCTTGGGAGAAGAAAAAAGCATAGCGTGAGAAATTACTTTGTGCACAGATGACATTTTTCTATTTAATCTCCAAAATTACAATGAAGAATAATGTGCACACTGAGGTATTTGGTGATTATTTCTTACCTCTAGAAGTTAACAGTCATCTCAAGGAAGAATTTCCTCTTCAGGGGCAGAGAGCAGATTTTGAATTTAACGAGGTATAACAGGGAAACTACAAAAGAGAAACCAATAGAATTAGGTACCATTTCCAAGCATTCTGTGTTTAGAACAGTCAAAAGGCTCAAAAGAAATCATATTTGGAAAAGCCCTGGAACCCTTCTACATCAGCTTCCTTAAATTGCAGAGAGAGAACGTCTTTTAGCCTTTCTCTGTGAGAGGCTCATTACTGTATTACTGCTCATAATTGCATTGTGGCCACCTTTATTCCACAGAAAGTTCTATGCAAAATCTGCCTCTGCAATTTCACTCACAGTTTAGAAGTGCTGCCTTTTAGAGCCCCATGGGGAAACAAGCAGGTTATGTAGCCATATATAGCAAGATTAACATATATTCCACACCAGGTATATTTTATAAGATATAGGGTGCAAAGTGAACGGGAAATTAATACACAGGGACCTTAAGTTTGGAAGCACTGTGGGAAACATTTATGTCATGCAATAAATGTTCATTAATTTTGCAGTCTACTGGGCACTGGGAGAGACACTAAAATATATTACGTGAAAATTATAATCTCTTAAATCACATATGTTACCGAAATGCTTAAAATTCTTTCAAACTTCATCCAGTTTATCTTCCTTTTTTTTTTTGTATTTTACAATTGTATGATTAACACCAATAAACTCCAAGTTTTCAACTGAATATACACTTGTTTTCTCCAAGTAATCTTGTCTATACACCATTTGTTCAAAGGGATCCTAGATACTTATAATTTTCCTAACACCATTTTTTATTTATCTATTTCTTTGATTCTTTTCTTCTTGTATTTACTTGTAACTCTTAAAAATATCTCTTGGAATTTTACTCACATATTACATTGAAATACTATTCCCTGATTATAGTCAGAGAGAAACCTCTTACCACAGTGTGCCCTTATGAGAAACAACCACTGTGCTTTTTAAATAATCCATTTATATACAGCTAATTTTCCATATTATATCAGAATTTTGTTCCTGACAGATGACATTTGTAATTTGCATTTTCTTGTGGACAAATAAATGAATTGACTGTATATGGGCTATATTTAGAGAAAAGGAAGGTCCTCGTTCTAAATGTTTTCCCAGACATAAACAAACCAAAAGGAAAAACAACCTCTGAGTTCTACAAACCTACTGCTTGAAAGAGGAGAATCATAAAAAAATAGGTCAGAATATATTTCCCAAAGATGAGGTTGGAGTAAATCTGTGAAGGAGAGACACACTTAGAATAATATTATGTAATCTCTGGTTAATATCACAGAAATAGGTCAAGAATTTTAGGTTAGGGATCAAGATTGACACAGCTACAGAAACACTATAAATTGTGTTTATTCACATGTAAATTAAAAAAAAAACTTTGGAAATAAAGTTGTTATTTCTCTAGGTAAAGAAGCACATATGTTAGCAACAAGCAATCTTCTTTCCTGTCAACCTTTTTATTTTCTTACTAATACCCATCCTCCCAAAAGAAGTCCTATTAGTAAAGAACTTAGATTTAATTTGATCAATGGAAAATTCCACTCTGGCTTTTGCCCTGATGACTATCTTAGTATCTCATTTGATTGTCTACTCAGTCTCACTCAGACAAGATCATGTGTCGTACTTTACCTGTAACCATTGACCTAGAACACATTTGAGAAATCCCAAACTGGCTGTATGTCAAGAGAGGGAAATACCAGAGCCCTGGAATCATGAGTAGCCTACTTATAAAACACTATTCGAGACCATCTAATTTGATTCCAAAGCACATAGCTTTCCAACATCACACGAACCACCCCTATCTAATAATTGCCATGCAATTGCAACAGATGCCTTTCTAGAAAAGGTAAAAAAGCTTATCTGACTTAAAAATTTAGCTAAAATTACAAAAATAAAAAAGGTGACATGTAGCAGAAATACAAGGGCTTGTGGGTTTTAGGAGATGATGTAGGAGAAAAAGACGATCCCAAGAAGTAGTTAGCATACATGTCTTATTAGGTGGCGCTTAGCTTCCCACACGACAGGGGAAGCTCCTGTCAATAAGAGACTCACAGAGGTCTACAGTGAGAAGGTCACCATCCAGAGCGGGAGGAGGGAAAGGCAGCTCCACAGGAGAAGGGATCAGAGAAGAAGCTTACTTCTCTAGGTGCTCATTCAATAGCAGGTAGGTGTTTCCGGGTCATAGAACTCCAGAAAGGCAGCAGCAGCATGTCAGGGGTTACTTTATCCATTGCTGAGAGGTAGATGGTGAGTGGTGAGTGGTGAGGTTGGCCGGGTATACAAGTCACACAAGCCCTAAATGGCTAAATATCTGCTTGTTTGAGCTATTTTTTAAATAATTAGATGTGTGAAAATTAGCTTTTGGTGTTGGCAGGCTTTTAAGTCACCAGGCCTCAGCTTGCAGCAAAGAAATAAAGAACACAGTGGCCAATGCACGGAGGCCATCTTTGGCTTATTTTGATAACAGACAGAAACAGGAAACATTGTACTTCATCTCTGGACACCATAGTAGGGTTACAGACATAGCATGAATCCCAAGACTGTATATCCAAATATAGGACAAGAATGAAAAGCAGAAGGTAGGATCTGCAAAGCAAAGTGAGACTGAACAGTGGACCCTCTTTTGAAGAGTAAATTTCTTTATGCTTTCTGAAGTCCTTGTCCCCATTTCTTCTTACTTCCATCTCCCAAGTATAGTTCTTTTCCAGAAAAAGCAAATCTATTTTATATCAGCTCAAAACATTATAACTTCTTTTGTTTTCCTCATAATATTTTAAGCATTGCTGTAGATGTTTACCATCATAACCAGTTCATGCTTGATTTTATGCAAAATTGTAAGTATAAGCATGTCTACCTAAAACAAAGACTATAATATTTTCTTTTATATTTACATCATAACCTTTAACATTTCTTATGTATACTATGTGCCAGACCTTAAGAACAAGGTTTGATGAAATAAATTCGCAGCTTCTGCCCTCAAGAAGCTTCTATTATTGGGTCAACTAGGACCAAAGATGGTAACTAGACTGTCTTTCTACATAGCTTGAGGCCATAAAATAATGTAGCTCCATTTCATTCTTGGAATGTATTGAGCTGTTCATGCTAATAATTGTATAAATGACAGTAGCACAATGACAATATTTCCCACAATGATTTTGGATTTCCTTTGGAGTTTCAAGTCTTTGGAAGGAAGTCAGTCTTCTCCATATTATTTCTGTGCAGTTGACTTGACTACAAAAAACAAACAAGAAAAGGAAACTGAATGCTTAGTGATGCTCTGCCAGGAGAAAACCTGGCCCCCATAAAGTCTATAAGTACTAAAGCAATTTCATCCCTGGTGTTAGAGAATACGAGGCAAAAGGTATTCACTTATTCACTCCCCTGTGTAACACTTATGGAAAGATTCACATCTAATTGGGCTTTTAGTGTTATACATCTTTTGATTTCCTGTTGCTTTATGGGCATGAGTTTGGCAGAATTCAGGTTTCATGCAGTTAGGGCCATTGAGTTCCAAAGGACTATTTCTTGAGTGTGAGATCCTTTAAAAATGGGAGAGAGGGCACAGGCATCTTCCTAAGGCAGGCAATTACTGCCTACTTCAATGAAGTCTTACTAAAGTTTTCAGTGTGGTAAGCAGAGGTGCATTGGTTTTTTGAGACTACAGTAACAAAGTACCACTGATGGTTGGTTTGAATGCTAGAAATGTATTTCTCACAAGCTAAAAATTCAAGATCAATTTGTCAGTGAGAATGGTTTCTTCTCAGGCCCCTCTCCTTGGCCCAAAGATAGCTATTATCTCTCTCTGTTTTCACATGATCTTTCCCCTGTGTATATCTGTGTCTTAATCTTCTCTTCTTATAGGTACCCCAATCATATTAGATCAGAATCCATCTATATGATCTCATTTAACCTCTTTAAATTCCCTCTTTAGAAATGAAGTCACATTTTCAAGTACTAAATGTTAGAACTTCAATATATAAAGATTGGGGTGACACAATTCAATTCATAACAAGAGATGGTAACTGAAGTGGTAATCTTCCACTTCATCAATGCCACATGTACCTAATAGGAACATTGTGCAGCAGTGTTAAGGAAAAGATAATTTGAAAGTGTTGAGCTCAATAAAGCTAGCATTTCTTAGTCCAGAGCACAAAAGTCTCTTTCATTTCATTATTCATATATAACCACAATATGAAGCCTAAGAAGACTTCAATAGTCCAAGTACTTAATTTGGGCTATGGGCTGAATGTGTTCCTCCAAATCCCAGAATTTATAGATGGAGGCATTAATCCCCAGTGTGATGCTATTTGAAGTTGAGGTCTTTGGCAGATAACTAAGTTTGGATGAGGTCATGTAGGTAGAGCAAATGAAAGTATTATTGTCCTTACAAGAGATTGAGAAACCAAAGTGTTCTTCCTCTACCATGTAAAGGTAGAAAAAGAAGACTGTCTGAAAATCAGCAAGAGGGTTCTAACTAGGAACCAAATTATCTGGCACCTTGATCTTGGACTTCCCAGTCTCTAGAACTGTAAGAAATAAGTTTCTGTTGTTTAGTCCATAGTCTAAAGTACTTACTATGGTCCATGGCATTTATACAGTTTGAGAGAACTGAGACAGCATGTCTGCTCTTCACAAATACATTAGCCCTTTTTTAAATAAGACAGACATTTTTCTACACAGTTGTCACCACTCCCCCATATTCAGGGATTGTAACTTCTGTAATGCCAAAGAGTAGAATTCTCAAAACAAGTGAACTTTCTTAAATGTAAGATGATTTTCTGTGATAGGGTAAATTATTAATATTATTAAAGAAAAGTAAATAACATACTTAATCTTTGCTGGGAAGAATCCCTCATATGTTCCCAATTTATATGCACTAGAAGTCAGTGAGAGTTGTCTTCTAAGCAGAGAATAGCAATCTAAAGACCCTGAACACAGACAGAGATGGCTTACTACTGGTTTACAAAGACCCAGAGTATTTAGTATCAGAGCAGTTTAGGGAAGAAGGTAGGATGAAAAGAGAAGAGACTAATTCACAAAGGACTTGAGACATAAAGCTGGACAATCAAAAGTTTATTCTGCATGCTTTTCCTCTACTGCCTTTGTTTTATAAATGTACATTTTTTTTATTCTTTCATAAACAATCAATTTCTCAGAGTACCTACCTCTTGGTAGTTATATATCTCAGTGGAAGTCATAGGTACTCACTGTTATTATAATAATTTAAGAGCTTCAAGTTCATGAAAATACATTATACAAGTGCTATAAACATGTATGCTAGACAGCAATGAATACCATAAAATTGTTCAACTATGCAACTTGTGTATTAGAGAGATTAGAGTTAAATGATTAAATTATTGTAAGCAAGAAGAGAAAATTAAAAATAATACAATACTAAAATATGTCACAGGATTTTCAGTGTAAAAGTTCAAGTTAAAACATCATTATTTGAGGAAAGATTTTAAAATTCTTAAATAAATGCTTTATTAATTTTTTTTTTTTTTGGCCTGGGATGGGTTTGAACCCACCACCTCTGGCATATGGGGCTGGCACCCTACTCCACTGAGCCACAGGCACCGCCCTACTTTATTAAATTTTTAAAATGAAAATCCTCTTTAGATCTATTTGGAAGACACTATCATCCTATATGACAAATGATAAATTCAAATTTTTGGTCATCAAATTAATTTAATGGACATCCACTTAGTTTTTTGATAGAGTTTAAGGGCATAAGTTTACTTTTGTTTGCTAATTAAGATGCTTCTGAATTACATGAAATTAGGTTAACTCTTCAAGAGAAATTAGAGAATTTATCAATAACACAGATAAGCATATATCAAACTTTGTTATATCTATATACTCAAAATATTTATGGCACCACTTTATGTCCTATGAGGAAAATGCTGCTGAGGTCAGTTTTTTTTTACTTTGAGATTTAACTGCGTGTTTTTCAGAGGAAGCATTCCACAACAGCTTTAAAATGTTGTGGTTCTTCTTTTTGTGCATCCTTATTCATTGGCTTGAACCTCCCTTCATTTATCTCAACAGAATGATGACATTTGTCTAATATTATTTCCAGGTTATCACTTCTAGGCTTTTGACCTTTATCCTCCATTCTGAAATGTCCTTTTCATAGGTCATCTCTTTATATAATAGAAAATCTCTCTTCAGTAAAATACTCCCTTCCCATACTTTTTCTGTGTGGGCAGTATTAGTGGACAGTTTCCTGTCAATTTACCAACTTTCCTTATTAATAATTTTCTTCTCTTTAATGAGAAAGCATTATGTGACAAAAGTTTTATATGATGTTAAAGAAAAAACTATTCTAACACCTGTTAAAACAATAAAGAAGATTATTTAGGACTATTACAATAGTATCAAGACTCTCCAAATAGGAAACAGAAGATTGGACTCAACTACAAAAATAATAAGAACAAGTGAAGATTTATAACTAATGAGAAGATGTAGGGGGTCAGTGTATGTAAAATTATTAAGAGAGGTTATCAAGGGTAGAATAGTCTTTGCTAAACAGACTTGCCAAAAGTTCTTGCTGAAGGCAGGCTAGAGTGATCAGATATCAAGTGTGGGAGGATTCTCTCTAAACTGACTTAGCAGAATTCTGTTTAAACTAGGATAGGTTGGATGAAGACATGTCCAATGACAGTGCCTACTCAAAAAGAGGGCTTAGATAAGCCTAAGTAAAGTTTTGTCAGGGAGATGGAGGGTTTTTGTTAGTTATCTATTGTTACATTTTGGGTTTTTTTTAACAGGACATATAAGTTACTTCAATATATTTTTTACTTCAATATAAGTCCTTCATATAAGGACTACATTATCAACCTTTATGTGGAAACTAACCTGCAAATAATGCAAAATAAAGTTAGGACCAGCAAATGTGTACTATCTCATCCAGGTTTCTGGTGAAAACTTCCGAACTCAATCTTGTGTATTAGTGGTTCAGCATTCATTTCCCACTTCTAAGAACACATTCTTACTTGTCAAAATATGTGTAAAAGATTTTTATTTATGACTTAAAACATTATGCTTACTCTCTCAATATCCTTAATTTTTTTTTTTTGACAGAGTCTCACTCTATTGCCTTTGGTAGAGTATCATGGTATCATAGCTCATAGAAAGCAACCACAAACTTCTGAGCCCTAGAGAACCTCTTGCCTCAGACTGCCAAGTAGCTGGAACTTTACGAGCCTGCTATAATGCTCAGCTAGTTTTAGAGACAGGATCTTGCTCTTGCTCATGCTGTTCTTGAACTCCAGAGCTCAAGAGATCCAACTGCCTTGGTCTACCAGAATGCTAGAATTGCAGATGTGAGTCAGCACACCCAGCCATCCATTTAAAGGTGTTTTTCTTTAGTGCTCTGTCTAGATTCTCTGACACAAATACATATATGAGAGCAGCTTAAATCTGTCTGAAATTCACTGATGATCCATTTTTGTCTTCATCAATACCACATAAACAGTGATACAGAGATGGAGAACTGGCAGGTCCTGCTCAGTAAGGAATCATAAAACCCAAACCAAGGTCTCTGATAAAACATGAGGCATTAGAGAAGCTAGACCAAACCAGCTAGAATCAAGATGATGACAAAAAATGATGTCAAGTTACTGTCACTGTTCATTATTCCCTTGATACTCACAATATATAACCATAGTAAAAGGAATTCCCAATATCCCAGAGCAACCCCTAGAAGTTATCGTCTACTCTTTAAAAAGAGGAGGGACCCTTGCTTCTGGGAACTTCCCATCCCTTTCTCAGGAGTCTTATGAATAATCCTCCCTTTGCTTAACATATTATTAAATATAAAGTATAAAAGAAGACCTCAGGAACTTACAAGGTGCTACTTTCTCTTGCCCTGATAGCCACTGACCTGTCTGTGGGGCAGCCTCCCTTCCCCACTCCTGGCCTTTTTTTCTTTTCTTCCTTTTATAAACTGGCTTTGCTTTACCTTATTGGTTCACTCTTGAATTATTTCCTTCATAAAGCCAAGAACATTTTGGCTTTCAGGCTAAATCCCAGTTTTCAGGTCCACTTTTCTGTATTCTATTTTAAGAGGAGGTTTCATTTTAAATATAGTAGAGTAAAAGATGATGCTGACAGCCCATATTTATCCATCTTATTATTTTATGTTCTTTTCTCATTCCCATCTCTAAATCTGTGAATAGTATTCTAAGCATAATGTATTTGTCTTTTTTCCAATAGTGTCCTATTGGAAAGGTATAGGAAAGCCTATTTTTGCATAATTAGAAAAAAATATCATGCCTTACTTGACCTAAAGTACATATTTTGTATAAAAATCAGAAAGAGACATCCATAAAGGGGCGGAGCAAAAAAAGCAGACCAGAAGGATCATTCAACTGAACTCTCCAAGAATGACTGGGGAAGAAAAGAAAATCCAGCTATACCTAGTGGGAAGAAGAGAAAATCCAGCTATACCTGGTATGGGGACCTTTCTCAGAGTCATAGGTCAGGAAGCACAGCAATGAGATGGTGAGCTAGATACAACATTTGATCCAGAGAAGTGGAAATCTGACTAATTTGGCAAGTGATTGCAACCTACAGGATCGGCTGGCCTCCCACAGAGGTATAGGAAGGGTAGAAGCCTTTCTAGAATTCTCAGTTGTTGAGGGAATCTGTGCATTGGGTGGAAAGCTTAGAACAGTGGGCAGACACAGAGAGCATGCAGGAACCAAATTTGAATGCTGGTTTGAGTGGATTTGCCATAGGTTCTGGTGGCTGCTGAGGTTTGGTGGCATATTGAGAAGGTCTCCACACTCGCTGTGAGAGGGTCATAAGGAGGGGTCTAAAGCACAGCCATCTTAATTCTATCTGCCAGGATCAGAACTCCAGTCTTGGGACAGGGTGAAGGACTCCTGTACCACAAGGGAACTGGAGTCAGAGGACACTATGAGACCTACTGCTGAATGATTCTGGAGATCTTTAACATCCCAATTCCATAGGATCTGAGGGCTGAGGAAACAATCAGCAATCACCAAAGGCAACTAAGTTAGGAATAAGGACCATAGAGGTTGCTGACTGTGTTCTCTGTTTCCTAAAAACCCACAGCACCACCTGGTGTTCTGCTATATGTTACAGCATATTGTAATCAAGAGCAAGGACTTCTGTTTTTTTGGCCATGAGGAACAGTTTGACTTTACTCAGGCTGAGGTCACTTCAAGTACCTAAGCTCTGAGATAAAGTAATTTGAAGCAAAGAAGGAAGTGAACAAGGAAGTGAACAAGAGGAAAGAACACATGAGGAGGAACCAAAAGAAAATTACAGACACTAGGAAAAACCAAAACACAGCAACTCTCCCAAGGAATCATAAGGCAGCTACTGCAGAAAACTCTACCTACAAAGAATTAATGGATATGACAGAAAGGGAATTTAAAATATGGATGATAAAGACAATAAAAGGCATGGACAAGAAAATGGAAAAAAGAACCAAAAGTTGGATAAGAGATATGTAGAATATAGAAAGGATATGGCAGAACTTAAGGAAATGAAGGAGACAATCAGGGAATGTGAAGATGCAGTAGAAAGTATCAAAAATAGGATATATCAGAGAGAAGAAAGAACCTCAGAGCTAGAAGATAAAGTTTTGAGTTAACCCAGGTGGTTAAAGAGGCAGAAAAGGAGAGAGAGAAAGCAGAACAGGCACTTAGAGAACTATGAGACTCCATGATGTATTCAAACATATGCATAATAGGGATTCCTAAAGAGGAAGATTATCCCAAAGGAATGGAAGCCTTACTACAAACTATCATAAATGATAACTTCTCAAGTTTTACTGAAGACCCCAACACACTCCTTTCAGATCGATATAGAACCCTGCGTCATCTCAACCCAAATAGAACTTCTCCAAGACACATTGTAATGAACCTGTCCAAAGTGAAGACAAAAAAAATTCTACAAGCATCCAGGAGTAAACACCCACTGACCTACAGAGGCAAAGCCATTAGGATGACATAATACTTTTCAATGAAAAGTTTCCAAGCCAGAAGAGCATGATCATCCACCCTCAACATTCTTAAAACAATTTTCAGCCCAGAATTATGTTAAACTAAGCTTCAAAATTGATGGAGACATCAAATCTGCTAAACTAAGCTTCAAAATTGATGGAGACATCAAATCTTCTGTGGAAATAGAAGCACTGAGGAAATTTGCCACAACAAGACAAGCAAGACAGCAAATACTTAGACCTGTTCTCAACATTGACTGCTACACAGAACCACAAACAAAGCAAACACTCAGAACCTAAAGGACAAAATTTAGCTTCCATCATGGTGCGAAGGATAAACTACACAATGAACTTTCACAAAATATGATGAATAGAACTCCACCACACTTATCAATTCTCTCAATAAATGTCAATAGACTGAATTCACCACCGAAGAGGCACAGGCTGGCTGATTGGATAAAAAAGCACAAGCCATCTATATGCAGTCTCTACTAGACACACCTCACCTTGAACCACAAATAAAGACTCAGAGTTAAGAGATGGAAAACAGTATTGCAAGCAAACTGAAATCAGAATAAAGATGGGGTTGCAATCTTTTGTTTCTTTCTTTCCTTTTTTTCTTTTTTTTTGAAGACAAAGTCTAACTTTGTTACGCTTTGTAGAGTTCCTCCATGTCATAGCTCACAGCAACCTCAAACTCTTGGGCTTAAGCCATTCTCTTGCCTCAGCCTCCCAAATACCTGGGACTACACATGCCCACCACAATGGCTATTTTAGAGACAAGGTCTCATTCTTTCACAGGCTAGTCTTGAACATGTGAGGTCAGGCAATCCACCTGCCTCAGCCTCCCAAGTGCTAGGATTATAAGCATGAACCACCACTTCCAGCCAGCAAGCTTACTTTCAGATACAATTGGATTTAAAGCAATTAAAGTTAAGAAAGAAAAATATAGGGACTTTATACTGGTCAAAGGAACAATACAACAAGACATTTCAATTTTAAGTATTTATGCACCAGGCAGCACCTGTATCTCAATGGTTAGGGTGCCAGCCACATGCACCAGGGCTGGGTTTTAACCCACTAGGCAAAAACAAAAAAATAGCCAAGCATTGTGGTGGGCGACTGTAGTTCAAGTTACTTGGGAGGTTGAGGCAAAAGAATTGCTTAAGCCCAAGAATTGGAGGTTGCTATGAGCTGTGCTAATTTCCTGTTACTTGGGAGGTTGAGGCAAGAGAATTGCTTAAGCCGAAGAATTGGTAGGTTGCCACAGCACTCTACCAAGGGCATCAAAGTGAGACTCTGTCTCAATAAAAAATAAATAAATAAACAAATAAATACTTACGCACCCAACTTAAATGCTCCCAGATTTGCGAAACAGACCTTGATGGGTCTGAGCAATATGATAATATGATATCCCATAACACCATAATGGGAGCAGGATGGTGAGTCACAGTGCTTGGAGGCAGGACACAATTTTAAAAGGGACTTTATCTAACAGATGCAATCAGTGTAACCGAATTCTTTGTACCCTCAATGAATCTCAAAGAATAAAAATAAATAAATAAATATAAAAATCAGGAAAAGTATTCTACAATTTCTTCGTAATTTTATTCCCTTAAAGTTCAACAAATATTTTATGGTTTCCCAACCCTTTATAACAGACCATCGTGCTTAAGGAATCTTGATGTCTGATATTCTTGTCAACCTATGTAACACAACTTCTGTAAACATTTGCTAAATCAATGGTCAACCATGTCAGAGGCTGCCACTTGGTTGGCCTTTCTCTCCCATCCTAAATGCCACCATTAACATTCCTTGTACCACTGTATTGGCCATTTCATCTTCTACCAATACATCTCTAAAATAATAGGGAAACTTTTTTTTTTTTCCAAAAGCCTCAGAAGTCTGTTCATAAGCAAAACCACTAGATGAAGAAAATTTTTTGCTCTTTAACAGTTTGAATGTATTTCTGAATGCTTCTGTTAACCATGTTTCTTGCCTGATATTCCCTGATATTCACCTACATATATCTTTCCCTTCACTGTAAAGCATTATGAAAAAGTTATCTGCTGCTTCATTTTTATCATTACAGTGACTATATACTAGACCAGCCATCATAAGGAAAGCAACCAGAAATTGTACATTTCTAAAGGTACAATTTGAAAAGTAAAATGATTCCTGGAGCCCAAAACTATGCAAACACAGAGAGTTAAGCCTAGTATGGCATCTTCTTAGTTGCTACCAGGGTGGGACTTTTTTTTAGAGACAGAGTCTCACTCTGTCAGGGCCATGGCATCACAGCTCACAGCAACCTCCAACTCCTGGGCTTAGGCGATTCTCCTGCCTCAGACTCCCAAGTAGCTGGGACTATAGGTGCCTGCCACAACGCCCAGCTATTTTTTGTTGCACCCTGAGCATGCGGTGGCCCTCGCAGGGACCGCCCCAGGGTGGGATATTTTGTCATCCTGACACTGATAATCACAAACCTTCTCACTGTCCATGATGCTGAAACATCTGACCTGCATGTCCTTTGCCCCAACTCCATTTTCTTTCATCTTGTTAATTGCTTCCATCCTGTTAATTGCCTCGGCACTTGTGGGTATCAAATGAAGTTCCCGAAATTCTCAGTTGTTTTTTCTTTATGCTCTCTAATATGGTTCAAGATTCCTTGGGTCCAATTACCTTCCTCAGCAATTGCTGCTGTTATTCTTTGCTATTTTAAACTCAGTACCATGTCAAACATTAGAATTTTCTAAGAAGCCTCAAAAGAAAGAAAGAGAGAAACAGAGGAATAAAGAAAGGGAGTAGAAAGAAGTGAAAATTGTTCACAGACCACTAATTTTAGATTCCCCAAACCTATTTATGTCCCTCCAGCTACCCTGTATCTCAGGGCTTGGGTTCTAAGGTGCCACTGAGAGAATGTGTTTCAAAACTTCTCTTTCTTGTGTTCCCTCATCTTTATGTTCTCCACTTTGCTCTACATTTTCACTTTAAAACCTACCAGAGCCCAACATTAAGTTTCTTTTCTCCTGTGTGCTGTTCTCAATTTGTTTCTGCTTTCCAACTGAATGCAGCCAATACTGTAAGTCATCAGACACTCATTTATCAAAAATACATCGAATACCTGCTATTAGCTAAGACTATACTAAACCCTATGGACTGAGTGATAAACAACATAGACAAGATTCTTCCTCTAAGATAGCTTACAATACAGAGGGTGGAAACAGATAGTATACGATTTTAAAATAATGTATAAAGAGAATGTCAGATTATTAATAGCTATGCACAGGTGTAACCAAAGATAAAACAAGAATAAATCAATATAGAGTAATGTGAGAGCAGCATTCTATTTAAGAGTCAGGGGAAGTTTTTTGTTTTTTGTTTTTTGAAATGGGTACTGAGACTTGCTGTCTTTTTCAGGCTAGAGTACAGCTTCACAGTGGCATAGCCCACTACTGCCTCCAATTCCTGGGCTTTAGCAATCTTCCTGCCTCAGCCCCAGAGTAGGTAGGACTATAGGCAAGTACTACCACAACCAGCTAATTCTTTTTTAACAATAGGTGTTATTATTACCCAGGCTGATGATCTTCCTGCATTGAGTTCCAAAAGTTCTAGGGTAACAGGGGTGAGCCACTGTACCCAGATAGATTTTCTATTATAGTAACACTAATCTGAACTTTTCATCACAAGGAGGAACTAACCAAATGAGGTTATCAGATAAGATTCCAAGCAGTAAATACTCTCCGTGAAGTCCTTCAAATGGAATAACTCAAAGTACAAGAAAATAAAAGACTAGATGGCTTGAAGTGTAATAAGTAAAAAATTTTTTAATCAGTAGAGTTTATTGTAAGTTTTGTAGCAGTCTAAGTGTATAATGCTTTGTAAATCAGAAAAAAAGTATTTAGATATATTACTGTAAGAATGAGATGTATAGTCCTTTCAAAGCATCAGTCTGGCTATGGCTTAGAGGAATGGTTCTTAAGCATTTGGTCTCAAGAATAGTTCAGATTTTTAAAATATTTGGGAGACCTCAGAGAACTTCTTTATATATGTTATATCTCTTGATATTTATAGTATTAGAAGTTAAAACTGAAAAATATTCTGTTATTTTTAATTCATTTGAAAGTAATTCCATTGCATGTTGAAACTATCATAACATTTTTATAGAGAATATTGATGATTTTCAAATAAAAAATGAGAATTGTTGGCATTGCAAGGTTTTTACAGTATTAAAAAATCTCTCTTAATAGAACATAGTTGTATTTTTAAACTGGCTCCTGTATTATGTTTATCAATATGCTTCTGAGTTGAAATATAAAAATACAGTATTCCATATACATATGTATGTGTGTGTGTGTGTGTATATAAAATTGGTAATGGAAGGAATATATTAAGAGCCCATTCAGATAACAGTATATTCCTCTCTATACCAAAACTCAACATGTGATAATGTGATAGTTTCTTTAAAGCTAGTTGCAATGTGGAGATTGAAATCATTCATAAACTTTTTATACTCTTTTTTTGCAATATCTTTGCTTATGTTGTATTTTAAATAGATGTTTGCCCATGATAGAATTGAGCTTTCAGGAGAAAAATTCAAAATTTTGGAAACTTTACATCTGTGAGGCTAACTAGTGTTTCAGTATTGGGTACTAAATTGGGAAATGGGAGGCATTATTTTATAACATACATATTATTCATTAGAAAGATACAAGTTGCATGAAGTATAAAGGTCTTCCTCCTGCTGACACATTTTATTAAAAACTGTGTTAGTATCATCACTGACCTCTTCAGACAAGTATTTTAGTAGGGGCAACTTGTTGATCTCACAGGAGTAGGTTCAAGTTTTCAAAACTTCTAGTTTTCTTTTCTCTGAAAGCTTAAATGTTATTATAATATAAAAATACTGTAAGGCTTTCTCCTTCAAGTGACGGTCTTGCTTCATTTATTATAGAGAAATACCCATATCCAAATAACTTTAATTTTTCTCTCAGCGGTTCTTCAAGTAACAATGGTGTTCTGTCAATAAGCAGCTAATTCACCTCATAATACAAACAATTGAACAAATGTTTTGCTTCAACACAACCATCTTAACTTGTATGCAGCAGAAGTACTTCATACGTTTTTCTGATTTGATCATACAGGATATTTTAAAGGCATGCATTTATAAATTAGGGCTTAATAAATTTAGCAATTGTTCAAGTTCATCGAGAACATTCCTAAGTTGAACTGGTCTCTTTTTAACTGCAAGTGTATGGTGATGACAAATATAATGACTAGTAGCACAGTTTACTGTCCCTGCATTCATTTGTGTAAAGGCACCAGCTGTTTACCCATCATCAGTTTTGCACCATCTGTGCAAATGTCCACACTGTGAAAAAAGCAAGGAATACATTACCATTATTATAAAAATAGTTTTGAACTTATGGACTCCCAGAGTCTAAAAGTCACAGGGACCTCTACACCTTCTAAGGTCCATTAACATTACTTTAAGAGAACCACTGGCTTAGGTAATAATTGAGGAGGAAAATAAGAAAGGAAGCAGCTTAAAAGCTTTTTGTAGTTTTGAAGGACAAAAACATATAGGGTTTTCATTCAACATGGAAATGTAAAGAAATGAACAGTTCAGGATATATTTTAGAAATAAAGCCAACAAAACTTGTTAGATCTTTTAAGAGGGATGAAGGAGATAAAGAGAGGAGAGGAATCAAAAATAAATCCAAGATGTTACCGTCAGTAAATAGATCCCAGAGGCATTTTTTTGAGATGAAAAACATGGGCAGGCAGGGCAGATTGGTATGAAAAGTTAGAAGTTTAATTATGAGAGTTCCATAGAATTCCTTTCCATAATCTTTAAAATTTGGTCTTTGCACTCATGATCTAAAAAGTCTAGTATCTAATTTAAAACCTAAAACTGAACAAAGACTTTTTAGTTCTAAACAGTTTATTCTATCCCATGTGTCTTTCCTGTTTGCTTGGTTGTAATGGTGAATAACCAAATAAATAAAACACCCTCTAATTTCCTAACCCTCCCCCCCAAAAGAAAAAGTTAATGAAAACATATGACTTAAAGGAATAGTCTTTAAACAACCCTCACTGATGATATCAATTGCAAGTTCAAAGTTGCCTGAACCACACTCACTTCTGATACCAATTGCCCTGAGGTATAATAATCCAGTGGAGAAGCTCACATAACTTACTGAAAGCTGTTATACCCACAGTTATGGTTTATTAAAGTGAAAAAATAAAGATTAAAATCAACCTAAAGAAGAAATACCTGGGACAGAGCCTAGGAAATTCCAAGCAGGGAAATCTTCTCCTAGTGAAGTCATAGCCATTACTAACATTTTCAGTAATATGTAACAGTAAGCATAGAGTATTGTCAACCAAGGAAGTTCACCAGAATCTTGATTTCCAGAGTCTTTGCTGTGACTTGGTTACATAGACATGGTCAACTGTTTACGTAGCTAACCTTAGTCTCTAGCCTGGAGTATCCAACCTTTTGGCTTCTCTTAGCCACATTGGAAAAAGAAGTCACACATTAAGCACACAAATAATAATAAAACATGACAAGCAATAAAATGAAATAAAATAAAAAAGGGAGAGATGACTGTGAATAATTTTCATGACATCTGCCACCACAGATAAGCAAAAACGTCTGCACATCATAATCCTAATTATACAGCAGTCCATTCAGAGGGTCTTTAAAAATCATCAAGCAACCCCAAGGTTGTGGTCACTAATATAGAAAATGTATACATCTAAGTAATATGTCTCTTGGGTTTTATTGATTAATTTATTATAAAAGTAAAAGTGGGTAAAATAAAACTATTGGATATTTGACATCTTCTGTAAGAAACCAATGCATCAATATCTGGTTCAGTGGAAGTAGCTTTAATTCTGAGTTCTCAAGGTGCTCATCAGATCATTTTGTTTCTTGATGCACTTCATTCTTAAAAATAGTTGATCACCAATGTAAATGCTGCCTGAAAGTGACCATATGAATAAGGCATGATTGTGAAGTGAGGGATATTTATCTCTGGGAAGGCAGGACCTAGAAAAGTTCAGTAAAGAGACAAAAAAAATTTTCTTTAAGTTAGAGATCAGATTGTGGGTCAATACACTTCATTTGAAAATTGGCAGGTAACATATTTATGTTGACTAAAAATAGAGTTGTAAATGCAAAAAAAAATTTGATTAATTTCCTGGAAATCTTGAAATCTATTGTCAAATTCTTGTATCAAATAAAAAAGCAAGGATGCATGTTTTTTGCTGTACATAGGACTATGTTTAGCCAACCTGTCAAAATGCATAAAATTGTCTTCCTTTATTTCAGCTTGCTGTAATTTTCAGTTTTACTTGGGTGAAATTTCAAAGCATTTTCTATCATATTTGTGGAATATATTTTGAGAATTTTCTGCCTCAGGTACTGTAATTTTAATTCTCAGAACAATCTTGTAAGTTAAGTAATAAATTTGTGTCCTCATTTTATATAGGTGAGAAAACTAGGGCTCAGAGAAGTTAAGCAATTTGGCAAGAGTCATACTCAGATACTATGTGCCAGAGCTAATGTACAGATCTTGTACAAGGTATAGTATGACCCCAGAGAGCCTTTTCCTGACTGGTAAATTATACATCTCACTAAATGTGAGGTATTGTTTTTCTGACAATTAAATTCAAATTCACAAACTTGCCACCATGTGGCATACATTGGCAGCACTGTACAAACAACTCTGCAACCTTTCATAACATTAGTATATAAATGTTTCCCATTTGTGCTTGTGTCAACATGTGGCAGTGTCTTGCTATTATAATTGTGTGTTTTTGTGTTTTATTGTGAGAATGTTGGAGCTTGAATTGGAACAACAAACAAACATTAAAATTCTTGTTAAACTTGGCAAAAGTGGAAGTGAAATCGGGGACATGTTAGTTAATGTTCATGAGGATAATATCATGAAGAAAATGGCAGTGTAAAAATGAGTTAAATGTTTGTCTGAGAGAAGAGAAATTATCATTGATGAAGAGAGGTCAAAGGGGGTTGGAGAGGGGAAGAGAGGGGGTGGATGAGGGGAGGGAGGGTGATTGGTGGGGCACCTCTATGGTTTATCTTACAAGGGTATAAGTGAATCTTTCTAAAAGCAGAGTATGAATGTTTTAACTCAATAACTAAGAAAATGACATGAAGGTTATGTTAACCAGTTTGATGAGAGTATTTCAAAATGTATATGAAAACAGCACACTGTATCCCATGATTGCATTAATGTACACAGTTA
>CAUYQV010175057.1:0-17795 GCA_963574575.1 Galagoides demidoff | reverse complement strand
GTCCCAGCTACTTGGGAGGCGGAGGCAGGAGACTCGCTTGAGCCCAGGAGTTGGAGGTTGCTATGAGCTGTGATGCCATGGCACTCTACCCAGGGGGATAGCTTGAGGCTCTGTCTCAAAAAAAAAAAAAAAAAAAAAAGTAAAATTGTGGCAGGAGCCTGTAGTTACTTGGGAGCTGAGGCAGGAGGATCACCAGAGCCCAGGAGTTGGAGACTACCAATGAGCTACGACGCCATGGCACTCCAGCCTGGGGGACAGAGGAAGACTATCTAAAAATAAATGAATAATAAAATGACCCAAAAGCCCCCAAATGCAAAAAACCATAATGCTAATGAGCAGAGACCAGAGTGTAGAGTGTCCCTTGCCCCTCAGCTGGACTCAAACTTTTTGTGGCTCTGTCCATATTTGAAAATGACTGTGAAAACTGCCATGAATACTGATTTTAGGGTTACTAAGGGCCCCAGTAGAATGGGGGACGGCCAAACGTGGCCCCCAAGATCGGTGAGTGACATGAGCTATACTGTGGGTAGACAGTGTAGGACCTGTAGACAAGGTGGACCATCAGAACCCACTCCCGTCTCCCAGGCCCAGACAGGAAAGGGCCCCTGCCCACCCACAGCCAGGGCCGCCATGGTCAGAGACAGATGGACTTGGGAACACAAACATTTGGGGCTGGAACAGAAAGAAACAGAAGCAGTCCACAGGAAAGCCCCTGGCTCCTCTGGCTCTGCCCTGTGCTTCTACCTGCCTCACCTGGGTGCTCCTGCAAGCTGGCCTGTCCTCACAGGGCCTCCTACCTCACACCCACCATCCAAGGAACCCCAGAGGACTCCAGGGGATGTGATAACAGCCTGGGAGCAGCACCAAGGCCCATCTTGCTATCCCCATAGAAGGCCAGGAGGGGAGACCAGACTTCCTGTATAGGGAACAGGGGTGACAGACCCTAAAGGCTACAGGCTGACCTCCACAGGTGACACAGCATCTGCCCAATGAAGGGCTAGAACACACACACCCCAGCCCCCCTCATTTTCCTCTGAAGGTGGGATGAGCCCAGCATACCCAGGGACCACACACCTCACTTGCTGACCAATCTGAACAGGCCCCTAGACTCATTTTCAACTGGACATGACTCACATGGATGGCCAGCACAGCTCTGACCCTGCACCCTCATGTGTGTCAGAGTAGCCGTGATGACGACCCATGAGGACAGGGACACACGAGCGCAGGCCCCAGGGAGGGCTCCACCTTAACCAGGGGTCTTGAGCCTGACCAGGCTGTCCTACAGAGCTAAAACAGCAGACCAAGACTCCCTTTCGCAAGCAGCTAGAGGGTTGTGCGGTCACCCCGAGCTCCTCAGGCTTCCAGGACTGTCTAGGCAAAGAGCACCAAAGCCCAAAAGCACAAGGCAGATTACAGGTAGCCCTGACACAGAGGGGTGGGGGTGGAGGGCTAATCACTTATAAGCAGGACACCAAGCACATTCACTCCTCAGAAGGATCATCCCCTGAGACGGTCATCGGTCACCGACAGATCATCCCTGAGACAATCACCAATCACCAACGGCTCAGCCAGGTAGGATGCCACGGGGGCGGAGGTGGGCAAGAAGGTGCTGCTCCAGACACAGAGCTGGTTTGTGGGGCAGAGCTTGTCTGTGGGCACCCCAGGAGCACAAGTCAACAGAGCACAGGGCAGCCCCATGGTTGTGGACATAGGTGAGGCGCAGGGGTCGCACTGAGGCACACCCCACAGTTGTGTGAGCAGCTCCTGCTCTGGCCCGAGGCCTGTTGCCATCACCCTGCCTGAAGTGCCCAGCCATGGCCTCCCCGAGGCTGGGGCTGGCAGAGCCACAGAAGCCCAGGGAAGCACTGAGGTCTAGCCAGGAAGACAATGAATGCCGCTTTTTAGATTATTAAATCTTTGAGAGGTGGCCTGCCTGTGCCACATCCCAGCAAAAGGGCTCGGGGTGGGCGAGCACCTAAGGTCCACTGGAGGCCACGCCCTGGGAGCCATGGAGAAAGGGGCTCAGGCTGGGAGACTCAGTTCTCACCACTCCATGTTCCAGATCAAAAGCTCTTTTATTAATCCTAGAGTTTAGTGGCCAAATTTGCTCTAAAACAATATGGAAGGGCAGACACAGACGTGGACCTGCCCTCACCCTGGAGCAGGCCCGCACGTGGCTGCCAGTGCAGTGGCACTTAAGTGGCACACCATCTCAGAGCCCGCTTGGGATAACTCCACAATGTTACCCTGGCCAGTGATAACCTGGCACCCCTGAGCTCCACAATTGGCTTCCAGAATTTCTACTAAGGCCGTTCCTACAGGCAGCTGCACAACTTGCCTTCATAGGTCTCCCCCACAGCACTAGCTTTTTGTTTTGGGAGACAAGGGTCTCCTGAGGCCCTGGCTGGAGTGCAATGGTGTCATCACAGCTCACTGCAGCCTCCAAGGCCAGGGCCCAAGAGATTGTCCTGCCTCAAACTCCTGAGTAGCTGGGACTACAAGTGCCCATCACAATGCCCAGCTAAGCTTTAAAATTTTTTTTCTTATAGAAATGGGGTCTCACTATGTTACGTAGGCTGGCCCTGTGGCATTTGGTGTCACAGAAGAAAATGGGCAGGACCCAGGCGACTGTAGACAGGGGACGTGTGGCCCTGGAAACTGCTTTGCTGCTTCCAAGTCTGGAATGTCCCTCTTTGGAAACATCTTTGTCAAAAACTTCAAATTAAAAAGAAAAACCCAGGCTTGGTGCTCGTAGCACAGTGGTTATGGCTCTAGCTACATACACCAAGGCTGGTGGGTTCGAGCCTGGCCCAAGCCTGCTAAAAAATAGCCAGGCGTTGTGGCAGGCACCTGTAGTATCCCAGCCACTTGGGAGACTAAGGCAAGAGAATCGCTTAAGCCCAAGAGTTGGAGATTGCTTTGAGCTGTGACACCACAGCACTCTACCCAGGGCAACATGGTGAGACTCTCTCAAAAAAAAAAAAAAAAAAAAAACCCACTAAAACAAAAAAAGAAAAGAAGCATTTCTAACAATTCCACGATACAAATAGAGGAAGCCGAGCACAAAACACACTGTGTGCTCGGGGGCACTTGGAGATGGGCTTCTGTTCCTCGGCCCTGCAGATTCTGCAGCTCCCGTCATCTTTTCTAAGTATGTTACAACTGAAACAAAAAAAATCAAGCAAAAAAAGAATAACTTTTTACAATGAAAGGAAAAAGAGAAACCCCTAAGCAAAAATGGCAGCAGCCTTCCAATTTACAGAAAGCCCGTAACACACAGCCCTGGCGGGGTGGGGTGGGGGGGTGAAGCTCAGGGCCAGTGGCCTCACTTTTCTGTTTCTAACCAAGAGTGCCCAAAGTAGACGCACACTAATGTCACCCTAGGCGCCCTCAGCCCCTCGGGTGGTGGTGGAACCCTGACCCCACTACCTTGCCTGGCCCACCCACGACAGCCTGCTATGTTAGTGCAAGATGCCCAGGTAACTGGACATCAGATAACAATTTCTAGTGTAGGATATCCCATATGATATTTGCAACATGCACTAAGAAATTACTGTTTATCTGAAATTCAAATTGGACTGGGTATCCTGAACTTTCCCTTGCTAGATCTGGCGCCTCTATGTGCAAGATCCCTGAGAGGATACAGCAGGAGCAAGCTCTTCCCTGACTTGGTCCTCCCCCAGTGGGCCGCTATGATCCAGACACCCCCTGCCCAGGAAAGCAGTCTGAGATGAGAAGTGGACCTGTGAGTGCCTGGCTCTGCAGGACCCTCAGGATGCACCTTCCCCAATCCTTTCTGTGGGAAGAGGCAGTTGAGTGGAAGCCACACTACTACCTGCAGGGGGGACCTGCCCAGGGAGGGCACCTGTGGGCCCCATGAGTGCACCTGGCCACAGACTCCACCACAGCACAGCCAGGGCCCTGGACCAAGGCAGCCTGGGGCTACATGCAGCCCAAGCCAGTCCCTGAAGGTGCCCCACACCAAGGGACCAGGTCTGGACCTCTCCATGTTCCTCCATCACAGAAGGAGAAAGGAAGGACCACCTCTGTCTAGTACTGCTGGCTCAGTCAGAGGGACTGGGGATCCAAGTCATTGCACCCTTACACACCCTAAGTGCCCAGGCAGTGAGGCCCCCAGGAGGGGAGCGTAGAGGGCTGGGGGGGGGTGTTACGAACAGCCCCATGGGGACTCCTCCCAAACTAGTGCAGGGCAGGGAATAGACATCCATCAGCCAATAGTATGTCCAGGCAGCACCAGGCATGCCTGGGGGAGCCACCACAGGGCACAGAACGTTGAGTTCAGATTCAGGCCTCCCCCACCCTCACTCTGGGACCCATCCCAAAAGCTGAGTGCAGTGGGCCTGTTGGAGCCCCCAGGCACTGGGCACACTCCCTGCCAGGACAGAGCTGCAGGCAGGGCCTGGCAAGAAACCAGGGTCTCTGAGGTTGGGAGACAGAACAAGAACAGGCCCTACGCAGGGCCCCTGCACCCCAGGCGGCTCCTTGAGTACAGGGAAGGTCCAACCCTCCTATGTCCACATAAGGACCTGGAAATGAGCACAGGTGTGAGTCTAAGGTGAGGGGGCTGCAGGCCCACCATGCCCAAGTGGCAGGAGGGGCTTGGAGTATCTGCTCAGGCAATGGCCCATTTCACAGACAGGTATGGCACTGTGCCCAAGGCTAGCCTGGCCAGACCACAAGGGCATCAAAGGCACCAGAGGCCATGCTCAAAGGAGACATTAGGGCGTCCTGGGCACTCAGTGTCAGGGGAGCAGTCCAGTGAAGGGATAAGAACAGAAGCGACTTCTTGGCCAATAGTACTGTGCAGGTGGGGCAGGGAGGGGCCAGGCCTGGGAGTTCCCCCACACAGAGACCTTGGAACCCTAAGGTGTCTCAGAGTCCCAGAGAGGACCAAGCACCTGGAAGTGAGATGGGAAAGACATACACAAGTTGGCCCCACTGCCCTGAGAAATTGTCACCAGAGCATCAGCCTGACCCCCTCCACCCCCCACCTCCCTGCCCCCAACAAACTAGGGCAAGGCCTAGACACAGGCTCCCAGGGCCTAAGCCAGAAGAAGGGGGTACCCCTGAGGCCAGGACGGTGGGGCCCTCCTGCCTTTCTCCAACCCTTGCAAAGCGCCCCTCTGAGGGTTGGGGTTGAGGGGGAAGCAGTGAAAAGTTTGGGGGTGACTTAGAGGCATTCTTGGGAGGATCGCTCTGCTGAAGACCCCACAAGGGAGTCTTGCCAGGGGCAGCCCCTAGGCCCAGGCTGCAGGTCGAGCTAGAAAAGAACGTGGCCCCCTGGCATCGGGTTCCCCACCCTCAGGGGGCACGCACGCCTGGCCGGCACACGGGCGCTGGCCCCGCGGGGACCCCACGCCCCCCAAAGCCCCCGAACTCCTCCTCCCTTAAGCCCCCCAAGGCCACGTGCTCCTCAGGCTCCCCGCCCCTAGCCATTTGGGCCCAGCGCCCTCAGCCCAGTCCCTAGGATGCTCCAGTACCTCTGGCGCCCGCCCCTCAACCCCCCCCTCCCCGGCGCCCTGGAGTTCCCCCGCCTGCACCCGGCGGGCCTCCCCCGGCCCCAACAGGTGGGCAGAGCCCCTGCCTCCCGGCGCCCACCGCCGCCCGCCCGATGGGGCCGGCCCGAGGGGCCATTTTGGGAAGGGGAGCCTCAGCGGGTGCGGGGTGGGGGCCGGACGGGGTGGGGGCGCGGGGGCCCGGGGTGGTGCGGGGCGGCAGGCGGCGGAGAACCGACGGGCGGGGGCCGGGGCGGCGGCGGCCCGCGGCGCATAAAGGCGGACGCGGCCTTACCTCCGACCCTGTACATGTTGGCGGCCATGTCCGGGCCGGCGGCGGCGGAGGGGCCGCGGGGCGGGCGGGCGCCAGGCGCGGGCGGCCGGGAAAATGGAGGCGCGATGGCGGGGGCGGGCGCGGGGGCTTAAAGGGGCCGCGCTGCTGCCGCCGCCGCCGCCGCCGCCGCCGCCGAGGCCGCCGAGGCCGCGCAGGGACGGGAGGGCCGCGGCGCGGGCGGGAGAGGAAGAGGAGGAGCGGCCGCGGGCGGGGAGGGGCCTCGGGCGCCACCGCCCACCGCGCGGGCCGTTAGCCGACCTCGCGCCGCCGGCCTCCCGCGCTCCCCTGCCCGGTAGCCCGCTGGCATCCGAGCGTCGTTCCCGCGCGCCCCTCTGCTCTGGGTCTTCCCGTCACCTCTAGGGGATCCTTCCCGCGCCCCTTCCCAGCGGGCCTGTCGGCACCTCTGGGAAGGGTCTTCCTTGCGCGCACCTTCTCCGGTGGGACCTCTCTCGACACACACAGGTGGTCCCGCCCGCACCCCTTCCCTGGTGGGCACCCCTGGATCCCCGGTAGAGCCTCCCCAGCACCGCGGGTGAGGGTTCCTCGCACGCCCTGTCCTTGGTGAGCACTCTTGTGCCTCTCAGGTGATCTTCCCTGAGTCCCTAGCGCGTCCTGGCACCGAGGTCTGTCCCACACCTCTCTTCCAGGCTAACCCACGTGAGGCGGTCTGTGTCCCTGCCCTGCCGCCCAGCCCCCCAGGTCATCAATGGAAGTGGTGGCCCCCGCCCCCCGTGTGACAGGTTCCTGAGCTGCATAGCCTGGACCAGCGACTTAGCGAGAGAGCCACCCTCTGAAGGCCCCCACCTGAGGCTGGGGTGCAGGGACCTGCTGACCCCACGCAGACCCAGCCGGCGGGTGCTGGGAGAACTGCGTCCTGTTTGGAGTAGGTGCAGCCTCCTTCCCAGCACCCGAAGAATATGTGAGCCTGTGGTTTTGCTGGTATTAAGTAAGGTCCTAGGACAGCAGAGAGCCCAGCAGCCCAGACACCCATCAGGGATCTGAGAGGACACAGAGAAAGGGACCCATCCCAGAAGGAGCTTGGAGGCAGGTGCTGTCAGTGTCCCGGAGGTGAGGAAAAGGAGGCTTTGTGGGGGGGTGCTCCAGCTTTCTGATCTGTGCAGTACCATCGGCTTCTGTGCAGTCTGCTCAGATGAAGATCTGTGGCTGAGGATGGGGACCTGCAGTTGGAGGGATGTCCCTGTGGGACAGACATTGGAAGCAATGCAGGCAGGAGCTAGAGATCAGGAGCCTGCCCGGGGCTGCAGTGAGGGTGTGGGCAGGTGGGCTAGAGCACTGAGGAACTGCCCCCATGTTCTATGCCAGACCTAGCAAGGTGAGTTGGAAACAAACAAAGAATAGATAATAATATATAAAGTCATGAGTCATTAAGTGCTTTGCAGGTAAGGGTAAGAGGACAGAGGGTGCTAACAGGTAGGGGCACCATTAGGGAGCTCCGGGAAGGGTTGCAGGAGAGAGCTAAGAGGCCAGTGACTTCACAGGACAACATCCTAGGTAGGCCCATGTGGAGCCTTTGAGAACTTTGGCTTTGCTGCTTAGAAGGCCCTGAGTGTCCTGAGCTGACCTTTATTCAGAAGGACCCCTAAGGCTGCACATAGTAAGGGGTGGGAGCCAGTGGGAGTGGCAGGTGCCCAGAAACCAGCCTAAGGCTCAGGGTGCTAGAAAAAGTATTCAAAGATATTCTGCAAGAAAGTTTCCCTTGAATAACAACAGAGCCTGTGCATTGCTCCAGAGAAATGCATACAGCATGATTTACACTGAGACCCATCTTGCCTGTTACTAAACTTCAAGAACTAATGTAACTATTTTTCAGAAGAAGAAAATCACATACAAGGACAAGATCAGTTAGCTGCTGATTTCTCCAGCCACATTCAAAACCTGAAGTCAAAATTCTTAGGGAGGGCGGCACCTGTGGCTCAGTGAGTAGGGCCCTGGCCCTTGCCAAAAACTGCAACAACCAAAAAAAAAAAAAAAAAAATTTGCCAGGTGTTGTGGCGGGCGCCTATAGTCCCAGTTACTCAGGAGACTGAGGCAAGAGAATCAACTAAGCCCAAGAGCTGGAGGTTGTTGTGAGCTGTGACTCCACAGCACTCTACCAAGGGTGACAAAGTGAGACCATCTCTAAAAAAAACCCCAAAAAACCAAAATTCTTAGGGAAAGAAAGTACAACCTAAGAATCTTTTCCACAGCCAACATATGCAAGTATAGCGGCCTTAGGAAGACATTTTAAAAATACAAGAACCTAAGAAATAAGTCTTTAAAAATTTTAAAACTGATCTTAAGTCTAGCTGACAAAGATACAAATCAAAACAAAGAATCTAAGTGGTCCAAATACTAGCAGTGAGCTCACTGCACTCGCACACAGGGTGATGAGGTCAGAGTGGAATGTCAACAGCAGGTCTTGGTGTGGAAAATGACAAGGGTGAACAGGGAGACAAGTCACTGCTGGTCCTCTCCACTCATAGTCAACTAAGTTGAAACTGCTGCTGAAAACAAATGGTGCCCATCTCTTAACGTTTTGGTAATGTCTGAAGGTAATCACAGGAGAATCTTAAATTTGGAGTGAAGCAGCATTCATCTGATTTCAACATTAATTTTTTTCTCTGAACTCTTTTAAAATTTATGAGGAAAAAAAGAAAATTTAGGCTTGGTGCCTGTGGTTCAGCGGTTAGGGCACTGGCCACATATACCAAGGCTGGTGGGTTTGAGCCCAGCCTAGGCCTGCTAAACAACAATGACAACTACAAAAAAAAAATAGCTGATGGCTCAGCGCCTGTAGCTCAGTGGCTAGGGCACCAGCTACGGAGCTGTCAAGTTCCAACGCAGCCCGAACCTCCCAGACAATGACAACTACAACCAAAAAATTGCCCCCCAAAATAGCAGAGCTTTGTGACAGGTGGGCACCTATAGCCCCAGCTACTTGGGAAGCTGAGGCAAGTGAATTGCTTAAGCCCAAGAGTTTGAGGTTACTGTGAGCTGTGATGCTACAGCACTCTACCGAGGGTGACATAGTGAAATTCTGTCATAAAAAAGAAGAAGAAGAAAACTTATAAGGAGTGGCTCTAGACTTATTTCTATGTTTCCATATATCCTTTCATTTCCATATATCCATTTAGAAATAACTGGAATAACCTAACCAAATGTTAATAGCTGTTCAGTGATTAGATTGTGGACAAGTTTTTAAAACCTGCATTCTTCGTTGTATTGCAAGAATTTCTGCATAGCTCACAGAAACCTCAAACTCTTGGGCTCAAGCGATTCTCCCAAGTAGCTGGGACTGCAGGCACCCGCCACAATGCCCGACTGTTTTGGTTGTAGCTGTTGTTGTTTGTCAGGCCAAGGTTAGATTTGGTGTATGTGGCTGGCGCCTTAGCCACTGAGCTACAGGTACCAAACTTTTTTTTTTTTTTTGACCGGGGCTGGGTTTCGTCCCGCCACCTCCAGCATATGGGGCTAGCGCCCTACTCCTTTGAGCCACAGGTGCCTCTCCACACTTCCTTTTTTTTTTTTCTTTTTTTAAACATAGCCTCACTTAGTTGCCCTCTGTAGAGTGCATCATAGCTCACAGCAACCTTGAACTCTTGGGCTCATGGGATTCTCTTGCCTCAGCCTCCCAGTACCTGGACTACAGGCACCTGCTGCAACACCTGGCTATTTTTAGAGGCGGGGGTCTTGCTCTTGCTCAGGCTGGTCTTGAACCTGTGAGCTCAGGCAATCCACCCACCTCAGCCTCTCAGAGTGCTAGGATTACAGGCGTGAGCCACCATACCTGGTCTAAGCCATGTTTTTTATTAGGGACAGTGCTAGGCGTTGCCTGGTAGCACACAGAAAAGACAGAGGCTACATCTTGCAGGCACCCCTGCTAGTCCTCTGTGGCCACACCACCCCTGCCAGGGTCTCCAAGCTACTGGCCCCTTCCTGGTTGAGATGTCAGAGCTGGCCAGGGTCACAAGCTGAAAAAGGTGCTGGAAACCTGGGGAGACCATGTGGCCAGCCCTGACTAGCCTGCATGCTGGAGACTGCCTCCCTGGACCCCAGCGCCCCCTGTTCCATGGGGGTACCTAGGTGGGTCTCTGCACAGAGCACTTGAGTCCTGGGGAGCCCAACTGCACTGTAGAAAGCTGGGGAGGAACTCACCTGCTGGATATGCCAAGTGAGGACATAGTTTAGGTGTATGGTGGTCACATGCAGTGTTCACTGGCAGCGGAGGCTATGTGAGTCCTGCCACACTGGAGCTGTGGGACTCCGGCTGGGTCCTTGCAGCTGCTCCCAGAGCCTTCACACTCTGAAGCCTGCTTCCCCAGCTTCACCTTGATTTCACGTTGCTTCAGAAACTGGCCCTATCCTTTCTGGGTATACCAGGGTGCACGGATCCCTTCTTATTGCATAGGCTTCCTCAAGCCCTGCCCTAATCCAGGGCTTCACAGCCAGGACAACATTAACATCAGGGGCTGTCATTTTTAGTTGGGAGGCTGCTCTGTCCACTGTGGATCTCAAGCAGTGAGATTCTATCCATTGGATGACAATAGCACCTGGGGGAAGGCAGAATGTTCCCTCCCCATAGATGTCCCAGAACCTGTGAACAGATTACATGGCAGAAGGGAACTAAAGTTGCAGATCCATTGACCTTCAAACAGGGAGGTCATTGTGGATTTATCTGGTTGGGCCCAGTGCAGTCCCTCACAAGAGTCCTTAAATGTGGAAGAGAGGGCAGAAAGATGCCCCACTGTTCAGAGGACGGAGCATGAGCCAAGGCCTGGGGGTGGCTAGTTGAAGCTGGGAAAATCTGGGGAGGGATTTTCACCTGGAGACCCCAGAAAGAGCACAGCTGTGCCAATACCTCTACTGGGGCCCAGTGAGGCCCACTCATACTTCTGCAGAATATGGCTGATGAATTTCTGTTGTTCTAAGACACTAAACCTGTGCTCATCTGTGACGCAGCCATGGGAACTAGTGCACAGCCCCAGCTGCAATACCAGACTGTCTCCAGGCCCTACCCTGCACCCGGACCACCTCTGCTGGCCCTGTACCCACCACAACCAGCAGGAGGGGGAGATCTAGAAGAGAGAAGAGGAGCAAGCAGCCCCAGCCATCCCCCAGGTCATGAGTAATAACACCTGGAGCCCTTTACAATGAGGCAGCAGCCTGAACTACAGCTCTCAGCCCCCACTGCACCTGCATCTCTCCCACCCTGTCATCACCAGGAGCCTCTGAGGAAGAGGACAGGTCTTGAGGGCTGCCATCCACCTATCCTCTAAATCCTGAGAAGGACAGAGATCCCTAGGGCAGACAAAATTACATTCAGGGGATTCCACAGAGGATGGGGGTGGGGAGCACCTAGCTATGTGATCCTGGAAGAGAAGAAAGCTTTACCGAGTCTTACAGAAAGAAGAAGGGAAAGAGGTAGGAGCAGAGGATTCAACTGTGCCAGGCAGCAGGTGGCTGGCAGCATGGTCAGGTCTGTGTCAGCCGTGAGCTCTGGGAGGAAGCCAGGCCAGGGCAGCCTGCTGGTGTATATAGCATCCATGTCGTAGCACAAGCCTGGCTCTTGCCCTTGCCCCAAAATCTCTTCCACCCAGCCCCTCCCCCTGCCACAGAGAAGCCCAGTCAGGCCTCTGACAGTTGCTGAGTTCTAGGGTACTTCACCCACCCTAACCCCAGCTGCTATCTTGCCTGCCCCACCACCCCCAGGGATGGAGCCTGTGACCACTGCCCTCCTCCCTAACTCCATTCCAGTCCCTCTCCAGCTTGGTCTGCCCAGAATGCAGACCTGCCAGATCACCCTGAACTCAGAACCCTCCCGCAGGCCCTGGCACACAAAGGCAGTCACTGCTGCTGGCCCAGGCATCACACCAAGCTCACTGTCCAGAGACTGAGGGGCATCTTCTCTCCCAGGGAGCCTCCCTGTGTACCCAGGCCTTCCCAGAACTCCTTGCTCCCACCACTCCGACCATACTACCTCCCCCCGGGTCACATGTGCCAATTGGGCCTTTACAGGCAGGACCTGATGGGACCCTTCAGTGTCCATGGCATGGAAATACCCCATCCCTGGGGACCTCTGGTTTTGGCCCACAGCCTGCCATTAAGCAGGCAGATGCCCAGTCCCCAAGCCAGCCCACACCCAGGTGAGCAAAGGAGCCAAATCGTGAGCTAGCCCCTGCCTGCACAGCCAGGCTGGGGCAGTGCCCTCTCCCCTAGTAGCCCCTTGTGCTCCTTGGTCAGGCCTCCCAAGACCTCTCTGGGCCATGACCCCTGATAGGACACACAGAGGCCACACACACCCATCCTACTGGTAGACCCCCAAAGAAAGGCACAGGAAGACAGACAATGAGCTAAGTCTGGTTCTTAGGAGGGAGGTGACCTCAAAGTTTCATGCCAGAAAGGTGAGCTCCGGGCCAGGAAGGTGCTGGCAGACTCAGCAGGCCTCAGTGGGTGAGAGAAAAGCACGTCCTTATCCACGTCCTCTGACACCAGCTGGGCCACGATGTGCATGATATCCTGTGGGCAACCACAGGATCAGGGAGCCACAGGCAGGGGACCCCTCAGTGCCTATGGCATGGAAACACCCCATCCCTGGGGACCTCTGGTTTTTGCCCATAGCTCAGCTTTAAGCAGGCAGATGCCCAGTCCCCAGGCCAGCCCCTGCCCAGGTGAGCAAAGAAGCCAAATCCTAAGCTAGGCCCTGCCTGGACGCCAGTGCACCTCTACTCTGTCCCCCCAACCCCCTGCAACCCACAGCCCACACACCCCACATCCTGGACTCTTCCAGTTGCCCAGCACTGCCAGCCGCCGGCGTTCATCAATGCTGACGCTCCAGTGGCGGCCCCAGCGTCCACAATCCGGTGGCTCACACACCTGCGGGGACAGAGCAGCAATCTCGAGCAGGCTGGGGTGTACCACCTCTCTATGAGCTCTGCACCCTGGGAGGGAGACTCCAGCCTCCCCTGCTCACTCTCTGCAACCCCCCAGCAGGCCCTCTGGCAATGTGCCTGCAATGGCTTTGTACTGAGGCTCTGCATCTGGACACTCCTCGCAGCACAGTGGGTCAGTGACTGTGAGTCCTTACCTTACAGCTGGTGCCTGGTGAGGGGGATGCTGAAAGGCAGGGCTCAAGGGTCTAAGCCACACCTTTCTCCTCCCAAGCACCCTCTAAAATCATCATAGAGAGATTTAGAGAAAATATAATGTACTTGTGTCCATTAGGACAAAAGACCAGGCTCTAGGACTGGGTGCTGGTGAATGGGAGGTGGGGCCCTGGGAAAGGCCAGAACCAGGTGCTGGGATGACCTCCACCCAAGGCCCGGCTTCTGGGGCAAGCCATCTGTGAAAATCCCTCCAGATGCTCCCTGACCAAAGGGCATGGGGGCTGCTGAAGGGGTACAGCCCCCCACACTCAGACATGGTAGTTTAGCCTCATGTGTTCCCTGAAGAACGTGGCCCTAAGATGGAACAATTAGCTCCAAGAATAGCAACAGGCTGCCTCTGTAAAAAGGGATTAATACAAACGCAAAAAGTATAGCCCCCCATTGTCCAAACAATTAAAAATAGAATTACCATGCAATCCAGTCATCCACCTCTGGGTTTGGACCCAAGAGAACAGAGAGCAAGAGCATCAACACAGACCCATCTAGGCATCTACCAATGGGTAAATGAATAAGCAAGATGGTTAAATTCTAAGATGGAATGTTATTTACCCTTAAAAAGGAAGAAAATCCTGATACCTCCTGCAGCATGGACAAACCTCAAGGATGTTATGCTAGTTGACCAAGTTAGTCACTTAGAGCAAAGCTGTACAGCTCTACCTGCACGAAGTCCCAGCCGGGAGAAGTGGAAGATAGGGGTCAGGGGCCCTGGGAGGAGAGACAGGGAGGTGTTGTTTAAGGGGGCAGAGTCTCAGATTTACAAGATGAGAAAGTTCTGGAGTACTTAGCACTACTGAAATGCACACTAAAAAATGATTAAGATAGTAGAAAAAGTGGAAATTTGGACATAGACTAACATGGAGAGAGGACGACACTGAAGAGATGGCCAAGCACAGGTGAGGACAGAGCCTACAGCACGTTCCCCTGCAGTCTTCACGTAGCCATGCTGTGCACGCAGGGTTTGTACCCCAAATTCCCATGAAGGCCTCACTTCCAAAGTGACAGCTTTAGCGTTGGGCTCAGGGAGGTGAGCAGGCCATGAGGGCAAAGCCTTAGGAGCAGGAGTAGTGCCCTTACTTACAGATGGTGCAGACACACCCTCTCCCTACACCAGGAGGACATGCCGAGGAGGCTGTGAGCCAGAGGCCCCTCCACTGCACAGCAGCACTTCAGACTTCAGCCTTCCGAGCCGTGTGTCATAAACTTCTGTTTATAAGGTCTACAGTACTTTGGTCCCTAGCCCAGACTGACCAAGACAAGCCAACCCTGCTGAATGATGATTTTAGACTTCCAGAGTCTTAAGACCTGAGAAGCAATACATTTCTGTTTTTAAAAAAGTGATGTCCCCAGCCCCAGCTACAGCTGTGCATTGAGGAAAGCCACAGCTGACTAGTTTAGACCCTGCCCTGCCCCAGCACAGAGAAGTTTCCTTCCCAGTAAAATGATTAGCCTATGAGTAGAGGCCACAGACGCTGAGAGCTGGGCGTCCAGTGCAGAGTAACGGCAGAGCTGCCCAGCTGTGTCCAGGGAGCCTGCAGAGGACACTTGCCTGTGCATGCAGAGTGCACAGGGCCCAGCTGTGCAGCCGAGGAGGCCTCCATCAGGAAACACACCGTCCCAAGCCAGCCAGAGAGAGAAGAGACTTGGAGGAGAGAGGGAGATGGCCAGAGGGGAAAAACATGCCAACCCTCCTCCTCACCACTGTTTTTGGAGGTAAGATGTGCCCAGAGAAGAAAAGGAGGGCTGTTCGGAGGACAGGAGAGCTCTTCAAAATCAAAGACATAATTTCATTCAGAACTGAAGCTGGACGGAGGTGTGGGAAGGTGCTATGCTCAAGACCCCCGCCTGTGCCAGATGACACACGTTCCCTTTGGCATGTGACTTGACAGCATTTCCCACCAGAGGACATACTCCTGACCCCTCACATGTTGGCCACAGAGTGCAGGCGTCACAGGTGCTCGTGTGGCCTGAGAGGCCTCCTGTGTCCCCCATGAGCCACAGGCACAGCATTCCCTGGGGAGACCCTGAGAGTGAGGGGCAAATGCAAGATGAACAGAAGACAAGAGTTCACTCATCTCACTGAGATTTCAGAGTCCTTAGTTCAGAGCATCGCTACAGTGCATGCTGACTAACACGCAAGGATTGGAAACAAAAAAGCACAACAAAAACTGTATAGAACGTAGCTGAGAAACATGACAAAACTGGAAAGTCAATCCCGCAGATCCAGCGTGCACCCGATAAAATTTTGAGGCAGAGACAGAAAACACACACACTCTCACACTCACATCCCAACTGCCCAGAAATGAGGGAGCCAGGCTGGAGGCAGAGAGGTCCACAAAGGACACAGCACAGGCTGACATGACAAGGACAGTCTTGAAAATCTTCAGAGATAGAAAGCAGGGTGCATATCAAGAATCAGAGGTCTGAATGGCCTAGGGCACCACACAGCAGCTCAGCAAACCAGAAAGTGATGGGGCAGTGCCCTGAAGTCCTGAAAGACAATTTCCCACTTAAAATTTTCACCTAACCAAAGTATCATTCAACTGCAGAGGTGGAAGAAAGATGTTTTCACATCTTTAGAGTATTTAAAATCTCAAAAAACTTTTAATATCCTCTGAACCCTGCTATACCCCATGAAGACCTTCTCAGGTTAAAATGAGAGGCAAACACAAGCAGGGCCAGCCAAACAGGTCCTGCAGGGAGGGCGCTGGAGAAAGGTGGGCCTTATGGTCACTGTGAGCAGCAGTAGGGCCAGGGTTCCAGGGAGGCCACTGCCAAGGAAGGTACTCCCAGATGGCCAGACATGTTTAGGCCTGTGAGGAGTGTCATAGGTTCCTTGGAAAATTTGGGAAAGAATTAACAATTATAGAAAACAGGGTGCGGTGCGATGGTTCACGCCTGTGATCCCAGCACTTTGAGAGGCAGAAGCAGGTGGATCCTTTGAGCTCAGGAGTTCAAGACTAGACTGAGCAAGAGTGAGACCCATCTTTACTGAAAATAAAAAATCTAGCTAGGTGTTATGGTAGGCACTTGTAGTCCCAGCTACTCAAAGTGGCTGAGACAGGAGGATCACTTGAGTTCAGGAGATTGAGGTTGCTGTGAGTTGTGATGACACCAGGGCACTCTAGCGTGGGCACAGAATGAGAGTGTCTCAGAAAGGAGGAGAGGCAAGAAGGAGAAAAGGGAAAAGAAAAGGAGGCGGTGCAGGGGACACCACCATCTCCATCCAAGAAATGACACCTCAGTCTGAACGGCAGGCTCTGTGGAGACAGCCCTAAACTGAGTGCACAGACGGCGTGTTCTTTTTTTTTTTTTTTCTTTTGAGACAGAGTCTCAATAAGTCGCCCTGGTGTTGAGTGCTGCAGCATCACGGCTCACGGCAACCTCAAACTCTTGGTCTCAAGTGATTCTCTTGCCTCAGTCTCCTGAGTAGGTAGGACTACAGGAGCCCACCACAATACCTGGCTATT
Source organism: Galagoides demidoff (assembly GCA_963574575.1). Lineage (NCBI taxonomy): Eukaryota > Metazoa > Chordata > Mammalia > Primates > Galagidae > Galagoides > Galagoides demidoff. Next base: position 1,315 of record CAUYQV010175057.1, on the reverse strand, counting down.
TTTTAAGAGATGGAGTCTCAGTCTTGCTTAAGCGATCAATCTGCCTCGGCCTTGAAGAGTACTGGGATTACAGGCGTGAGCCACCACTCCCGGCCTGCACATAAGTTTTAATTAGAGTGGCACAGAACCTAAGAGTTCTGAGTAATTTATAGGTGTGACCTAACAGACATAGGAGATCTTGCACAGAACCCTTGCCACAGAGTCCATGCTCTCATCAAACAAACAGGTTATGCACATAAACTGGCCACCTACAGGTCCCCCAGCCCACAGCAGGTGCCCAGTGCATGGTTCTGCAGCTGCCAAGCAACACTCCTGAGGACACAGGCATTCCACAACACTTTACTAATTAGCTCCTGGGTGAAAACATATCAAGACTGAAATGCCAATTTATTTAGAAGTGGGCAACAGTGAAAGCAGACGCACAGCCCAGAATAATGACCAAGCAAATCACTGGAAAAGCCAGAAAAAGAAAAAGAGAAATTCTTTTAAGCTTAAAGATGAGATTAAGAAAGATTAATGAATAAATAAGAATGAAAAAAATAGTGAACAACGATCACAAATGGGTTCTCTAAAAAAACCACCAATGAACAGAATTAATCTTTTCCTTCCATCTTCCCCAACTCCACGCAGATCCATCTTCCTCACTTGGCCAACTGTTTCATGGTCAGCATCCAGTAGTGTCTTCTTTTTAGGAACTGCAAGTCCATTGATTTGATCCACTTTTCTATTTGGTTTTCAAAACAGTTTTTTCATTGCTTTAAGCATCTCTTCATAGATCCTGGCTGTAAATATGTGAATGCTATAAATTTCACAAATGTTTTCTCTAGATTGTTGTCTAACGCTTTGTATCTCTGCACCATACTTTAAAAACTTTGTAGTCAGATCTGTCAGACTTTTCCTTCAGGGGTTTTGTGTTTGGCCACAGAAAGGCATTTCTTGCTCCCAGATTTTAAACACTGCGCTTACACACCTGCTGTGGGTTTAATAGTCAGTGTGTTTTTCTCTAGAGGAGGGAGGCTACACTCTGCGTCCTCAAACTACAGCCCACAGGCTGGGCGCCTGTGGCTCAATCAGCTAAGGCGCCAGTCACGTACACCTAAGGTGGCGGGTTCGAATTCCCAGCCTGGGCCTGCCAAACAACAATGATGGCTGCAACCAAAAAATGGTCAGGCGGTGTGGCGGGCGCCTGTGGTCCCAGCTACTTGGGAGGCGGAGGCAGGAGACTCTCTTGAGCCCAGGAGTTGGAGGTTGCTATGAGCTGTGATGCCATGGCACTCTACCCAGGGGGATAGCTTAAGTCTCCGTCTCAAAAAAA
>CAUYQV010175055.1:0-36412 GCA_963574575.1 Galagoides demidoff | reverse complement strand
CAGCTCATAGCAACCTCCAACTCCTGGGCTCAAGCGAGTCTCCTGCCTCAGCCTCCCAAGTAGCTGGGACCACAGGCACCCGCCACAACGTCCGGCCATTTTTTGGTTGCAGCCATCATTGTTGTTTGGCGGGCCCGGGCTAGGGATTCGAACCTGCCACCTTAGGTGTACCTAGCTGGAGCCTTAGCCCATTGAGCCACATGTGCCGAGCCCAAACTACAGATGTTGACGTGGATGTGGAGAGAAGGGAACACTTTTATACTGCTGGTGGGAATGCAAGCTAATATGACCTTTTTGGAAAGAGGATTGGATAATACACAAGGAACTAAAAGTAGACCTACCATTTGATCCTGCAATTCCTTTACTATGTATATACCCAGATGATAAAAAATCATTTTACAATAAAGACATTTGCACCAGAATGTTTATTGCAGCCCAATTTGTAATTGCCAAGACATGGAAACAGCCCAAGTGCCCATTGACCCATGAATAGATTGACAAATATGGTATATGAACACCATGGAATACTATGCTGTCATAAAAAGATAGAAATTCACATCTTTTATGTTTACCTGAATGGAGCTGGAACATATTTTTCTTAGTAAGGTATCTCAAGAATGGGAAAAAGTATCCAGTGTACTCAATACCACTAAGAAATCAATACATAATTTCCTACACATTCATATGAATGGCAAAACATAACTATAGTCCAGAGGTACAAGGGAGGAAGAGAGAGAGGGGTGGGGATGGGAAGGTGGGAGGAGGGGGGTATTTGGGGGGACCTCACTTAATGTGCATGATGCAATGGTACATTTCAAAACTATTAAGAAGAGAATATAATTGTGATGGATGTATTAATCAGTTCAATGTAAGCATTCCCCATTATATATCAAATCATTATACTGAACCCCATAAAGGCATCAATGTAGGCAGTTATGATTTAATAAAAAGAAAAAAAGAAAAAAGAAAAAAAATAAAAACTTCTGTTCATGATTTTTGCCTAATTTTTCCTTGGGCCTCCCAGAGTGAAATTATTATAGGCTTGAGCTACTCTACCCTGCTAGTTTATATACCTTGAGAGAAAAATCCTTTTCAAATTCTTTGTCATTCATCAAATCAGAAATTTTTCTCTCTTGGTATATTCCACATTGAACTGCTTCTCTCATAGACAGAATTCACAACTGACATAGATGTTTATTTCCACTAGTATGCCCTGTTTTGTTAAGTGAGATGTGTATTTAGGCTACTAAAATTCGAACCCATTTTTTATACAAATCTTTGTAGACTAAAGTGTTTAATTTTTATATCACATAATCCCTTATTAGTATCTTGTTATTTATAGTCAATCAGCTTTTTTATTCAATAAATACTTATTAACACATATTATATTCAAAGAACTAGTTTAGGAATTGTTAATGGGTGTACAGTTAAAGCAAGTGGAGAGTGTTTTAAAGAAAGTATTTTTCTCATCCAAATGCAGGAAGATCCAATAGCAGCATAAATACCTTCAGTAGGTAGATTTTTCAGCATTCGGGTAGCTGTAGTTTTATTAATTCTTACCTTAGTAAATACAATTTCTCCAGGCCACACCATTAATGCCACACATTTAAATAGTCATTGTACATGAAAAGATATTACATTTTATTAGTCATAATAAAAATGCAATGCAAAACAATAATTTAAAACAATTACCCCTATACATTATTAGAATAGATGAATGTCACATGAGCAATGAAAGATTAGATTTTTGTGTGTTTTTCTGCCTCTGATATAACAAAATCGAAAGACTTCCATACAATTTTGTCTTATTATTTTGGGGTGTCTTCAGAGGTTCTCAGTTAATGTCACCACTAATATTCTTATCTTTTTCACTTCTGTACCCCTTATTTGCTGCCCAAAAATCATCCTGAAGAAGAAAAATCACCACCAGAAATGGTACTTATAGCATTCTGATAGGTGCAATTGAAGCAGATGACAGTTCACCTCCCAAAATTCTTACCAGGTCTGGCAATAAGTACACCTTAAAAACACAAACAAAACTATTCCCAATTCCACCTTATATTATATACAGATAGCAATTCTTGGTGGATTGCAAATATTCGTGAGAAAGATGAAACAAGAAAACCTTTAAAAGAAAATGTGGAGAAGTATTTTGATCTCCAAATAACGTTTTATTCAAAAGACAAAATGTGTGCTAATAATAAATAAATCATTATAGCCTGGACTTTTTTGAAAATTTTCATTCATTCAGTAGTCTTAGTAAGGTAGTTACAAGGAAGGTGTTTATGGTAAATACACCCAGCAATACACTCACATCAAGAATAAATGAACTCTTATAAGTTAACTTAAAAAGTAGTCAGAAAAACCAACAGGGAAGAAAAGAACGAATAAGTACTTGACAGAAAAGATATCTAAATAGCAGCTGGCCACAAGAAAATGTTGCACTTTATTTTAAAGTGATAATTCAATACCACTACACATCTGTCACTATGGCTGAAATGAAAAAAAAGAAAAGAAATAAAGCACAATACAAAGGATTAGCAAAGATATGGGCCAACTAGCTCCCTCATATATTAACTGTGGTGTGCAAATTATCGTAATCATTATAAAAACTGATGCAATATGTTTATATTCAACATAGGGTGCATTGTATAACTCAGGAATTCCATTCGTGGGTCAATAGTGAGGGTGAAAAAGATGTTTAGACATTTTATGAAAGTAAATGTCTGTATTAAATTTGTAGTATTCAAGTCACATTTGACTTCTTCAATTACAAGAGTGCTCAGTGTCTCTTCCATTCCTCTTGTGTTGTGCTTACTAATCAGGAATGCATGCACAGTGGACAAGTCTTCACAGCCAGACATGTTCAGAGCTGCTTTATCTGATCAATACTAGACACACCACAGTTATCCATAACCCATAAAGAGAGTCAATCATGGATTGTTTATGTTTGAATACTATAGACAAATGAAAATAAAAGAACCATGACACATGCACAATATTCACATTTCACAAACCTTAAGTTGACTGGCAGAATTTAGACACAAATGAGGTCATAATATATACCTCAATTTTATAAATTTTATAAGCAAATAAAAGTAGCTTATGGCAACAGACTTTAATTGCTACTTCTGTGTGGTTAGTGACTGGCAGAGGGTAAGAAGTTATCTTCAAAAGCATATTTGTAGTGACATATTTGTTGGCAAATATTTGAAATATTTGTTATAGATTAAAGATATGTGCGGGTCCTTTGTAGAGATACTATATTTTAGCTAACAATATTCTTGAGAAAGAAGTAAATAATCCAGGAGAGAGACAATGGTAGTTTGGAGTAGTGTAGTAATAAAGTGGTAAGAATAGATTTAATCTACGTGGAGGGTAGAGCCCATCAATTGAGTACATAGACAACTGAAGGTGTAGTGTGAGAGAAATAAGTTATAGATGACTTCTGATGAATTAGAAAGTTAGACTTGGCATTAAAAAGAAAAAGCAGTGGGGTTTTGGAGTGCTATTATATCTTTGGTTTATAACGTACTAGGTTTGATGTGTTTTCAGATAGTCAAGAGGAGAAGAGAAGGAAACTCCAAATTTCCACCAACAGTTCAGAAGACAAATCTTGGAAAAAATTAAAAATACAATAAAGTAGTAAAAATATAATCAACAAGAATATGCATAATAAATATGAAACTGTAGTCCAAATATATGATTATGCTTGGTCACTGAAAGTTAGTCAGTTGACCTTGATTTGACGTTTATCAGCTGTTGGAAACATCTGCTTCCAGTGTTAGGGAAGACACTGGTACCTGAGTGCTGTACAGATATTGCAGAGTTTGAAACATCAGAATAATATAAGATGCATCAGTATAATAGGCAAATTTCCTCAAATATTTGAGGGGTTGCATAGAGAAGAATGCCTGCACTCACACTGCAGTATTTCTGGCACTGTGACCAAAGAGTGTCAAAATAGAAAATTTGCAGCTTTAAAACAAACAACAAATAAAGAAAAACAGACAAATTAAGAAACTTACAAGAAAATCCCTAATGCTCAGAGTAAAAATGTAATCTACTGCTTAGAGAAGTCATGCTCTTTCTGAATCCAGAGTTTTCTTAAAGTTGATAGATTGTTCAGATATGGACTTAACTCTGACCCCTATTTTCCTCCTTCTCTACCTCCCCTCTCGTTTTCTTTTTTACCTGCAAACATGAATTCTGCCACTGACTCATCTTTCCAACTAAGCTCTTAACCATTTACTGAAGTTATTTTGAAGAATGGTTGTCTCTAGGGCTGTACTTTATTTGAAAATAAGAAATATTATTCTTAGTCTTTCTGTACCTGACATTTTCCCTGCCACCTCACACTTTCTTCAGACAAGCTTAAGTGAAACTCATTTATTTTTTATTTGATCATTATTCTCTACCAGCTAGTCAGTGAATGAGGTGGTTTTGGATTTAGTTCCTCCAATTCTGGCTACTGATGATTTAGTTCCCTGATCTCAAGTTCAATAATATATTCCACTATTATAATTTTGATCAGATGTCATATGTGAATTTAAAATATCAGAAAATTATGAATGTGGAAGTATGAGAAATATATTTTAAATTCTTCTTTATTAAAAAGATAAATTCTTTCTATCTTCTTACCATAATGATCCCAAGGAAAGTTCCATGTTTTACAATGTCTAGTTGTACACAAGAGGATATGAGACAATATCCTTACAAGAAAGAAAAACAAAACAAAACAAAACAAGAATAGACCTTGCCATTTTATTTTGGTTGGAAAATCTGGATAGCATGGGCAATAGCGGAGTTAATTGGTAAAGCATATATACCTTTTCTATCCCTTTCCATCAATCAAATATCAAGGCGGGGGGTGAAGGAGTTTGTGCTATTAGGGTTTAAAAAGAGACAGACATAAAGCAGGGGTAGTTTGTCTAGCTTCTTTATAACCATTAGAGAAACTGAGGACTGCTTGTCCCCCATAATGTCATAGGAGTAGAGTTGTGTCATACTCTAGTAGTAGTGGAAAGGTTGCTCGATACACAGGCCAAAGAATTTTCCCAGTTCCCCATGGTTAGTGCCTTTTATACGAGTCTGAGAAGCCTTCATGATGAATGGACTCAGGAGAACCCCAGAGCTAGTTGATCAGAAGAGCCCTGAGTTTAGGAAAAATAACCATCCACCCTTCTTGTACTGAAAAATATGTCCTCAGTGATGGACATCAACAATGGTCCAAAAGTCCAAATTAGACTTCAGTCCCACCATAGTTAACTGGCAGTGTTTAACAACAGGTTAAGAAACTACAAAAAAGGTCCAAGAGCATCTTGAATTTTTTTGTGTTCTGTCCCTCGTCATAAAGTTATATAAGCCCCCTATAAACCTAAATTACATCAAGGACAAAACCTTGGAAAAGAGAGGATAAGTAAATTTAAAAAAAGATCATTTCAATGAAAAAAAAAAAACAGACAAGTATAGAGAAAAGATTTAAACTGAAGAAGGAATTTGCATGTTTAAAATACCACTTCATGAGTTCCACTACATGTTGAATGGGAGACCTTATGGCAAAAATCATCTCTCATAAATTCTTTCGGAAGGTTGATATCTATAAGGGTTTTTCCAACAAGGTCTTCTTACGGTTTCATGCTTTAAGTTTAAGTCCATCATGAGTTAACTTGTGTGAATAGTGAGAGGTGTGTTTTCCTGTTTCAATCTTTTACATGTTGTTATCTAGTTTTCACAGTGACATTTGTTAAACAGAGAATCTTTGCACAGTGTGTGTTTCTGTCTGCTGTTACTGTTGCTGGGCCTGCACACTAGTTTAACCTCTATGGGGTTGGAGGGTGGAGGTTCCTCACAGAACTAAAAGTAGACCTGCCGTTTATCCAGAAATCCTGCCACTAGCTATTTACTCAAATGGGAAGAAACGACATTTTATCTAAAAGACATTTGCATTAGCATGTTTATAGCAGCACATTAAAAACTGCAAGGAGGTAGAAACAACTACCTAAGTGCCCATAAGTACTTAAAGGGTGACAAAATGTGGCCTGTGTATGCTGTGGAGTACTACTCAGCCATAAAATACTGGTGGTCTAGTATCTTTCCTAACAACCTGGATCGAACTGGAGATCATTCTTCTTAGTGAAGTATCACAGGAATGGAAAACAAAACAAAACAAAACAAAACAAAACACCTGGACTCAATGCTAAATGGGAACTAGTTGATCAACACTTACTTGCACGTATGGAAGTTAAACTCAACAGGAAGCAAGTATGTAGAAGGCAGGAGAAAGGGGAGGATAAATTCACACCTGGTTCATTGTCCATGTTCTGGGTGAAGGGCACCCTTATAACCTTGACGTAAAATGTACAAAAGTTAATTATGTCACCAAAACGTGTGTGTACCCCTGTAATACTCTGAAAAAAAAATCATCTTACAATTATGGAAGTTTTTTTCAGTACAGATTTGTGAACATAATAAATGTACTGTGGATAAATTTGTACTTCTAGTACCAAAACTTCTTCTTGAGAGGAACGATGATTCAATTTTTCTCTCAAACTAGTTGCAACTATTTACCGTTCATACTGAAAGGCTCCTTTTTCCCAGAGTTGCATTGCTAAGAACACAGCTTTAGTAGTAAAAGATATCACTTATCCCTGCCACTTCAGTGTCAGAGTGTGGCTAGGCCATAAGCCACCGCTGGATTGGGACTGCACACTAGAAAAGCCTGCTTAGCAGCCCAGGGAGAGGCGAATTGCTCCCAGGGTTTTTGCTTTGCAGTTCCTTACTGTGGACCTTCACTATGCCCCAGGGCCTTTGGAAAATAAGCAAGTGAAAAAACAGAAGATATTATTCTTCTCCTCACTTCCTGGTTCCCACAGGCAGGGAAGTGAATTAAAAAAAAGAAATGTAAGAGAGTGGGGAAGAGGAAATCTCTTTAATAAAACTGTGTCTCTCTTCCTATCGCAAGTATTTGACATTCTGGCTGCGTATTACACCTGGCACAGGGACCCAATTCCTTAGAAGACATAGTCTGAGAGGAAAACAAATGAAAGGGCCTCCTCTTTGAAGCCTCTTCAGTCTTGGTGGACTTTACACAGAAATAGAACCCCGTGAGCTCCTCTGTTTCCTTCTCCTCAGGCAAAGCTGCTTCCTTCTGAGAAAAAGCTGCTTCTCCCAGTGGCGTGTAGGTGACCAACACTGGCAGTGTGTCATCCAGCCCAGTATCTTCTGACTTTCCTACCAGAGACAACAATTTGCCCTTACCTGTGGTTTCACTTTCTTCATGTCACCTGCCTGTGATCATGCCTTTGCCCAGAGTGTCCACGCTGGCTGCACTCCCCACCCATTGGTCTCTAACTGACTCCATTATCAGGTAGAACACAGTGTTTGTGTTCAAATAGCTCTTAATTTACTTAACAACAGCCCCAAAGCACAAGAGTCCTGATGCTAGCTTGTTGTTATAATTATTTTATTTTATTATTAGTTCTTGCTGTTACTTTCTTACTGTACTTAAGTCATAAATTAAACTTTATCATAGGTATGTAAGTTCAAGAAAACACAGTATGTATAGAGAGAGTTTGGTAGTACTTTCAGGCATCCTCTGAGGATCTTAGAACATAACTTCTGCAGGGAAGGGGGACTACTATATTTTTCCTTCAGTTCACGAGTATGAATACTTTTTAAAGGAGTCAATTTAGACTGGCTCTGTGGTCTCCTATTGCAAGTTTGCTTGTGCAGTCAGGGTGGTGATGGCAAGAGGAGCTACCCAAAGTTGTTCGGGTATATTTAGCGGATAGATGAAGAAAGTATCCCAGCACTCACCCTGGGTAAGGGCTCAAAAATCATTCAGTTTTGAATGATGATAAGACTCCTACAAAACTTACTAATATTGGAGAAATATTCCTCTAATCATTTGCTACGCATTATATTTTTTGTGCACCCTAAAAACATACATTTTATGTAAATACAGCTTTTAATTTAACTATTTTGAGCATGTATTTGTATAGGACCCATAAATAAATACAAAATAGAAGACTGTACTTATCTTCTGAAGGTCTTCACAAACCTGGCCAAAATGTAGGAATAATAATAATAATAGCAATAAACTAAATTAAAAGGTTAAAAAGCTGGAAATGCACAATCGGATGTCACATTTAAATTTTAAAAGCCGGTATGATATTGGAGAGTCTAAAGAAACAGACAGGTAGGAGCAAAAACCTACAAGACATAGAACTGACAACGTGACATCAATGAACATTACTCAGTGGGACAACTTCTGTGTGTTCTATCGTAGCACAGGTGTGCCTGGAGCTCCCAGGTAAGCAGTGGTTTCTATCTAGAGACAAAGATTAGAGAAAACACACTGGAGGAAAGTAGCGAAGGCTGGAGAATGAAATTGCAATTATTCTCTGTGCAACTAAAGACTAGGTTGTTTGAGATGACTATTGTCTACTTAATAGTCCTCATGATTCCTAAAGAAAAGAGATCCAAGGTAATATTAGTAACTAATATTCTATTAGTATTAGAGATCCATGGTAATATTAGTAACTAATACTGTATTAATATTAGAAATCCATAGTAATATTAGTGACTCATGTCATATAGAATAACACTCAGCTCTGATTCTTCCAGGGGGTAGGTTTCTGTCTTGATCATTTTGTTTAATTATATTTTCCCCTATTTAATCTGGATAAACCCCAAACTTAACTGGCTGATAAACATTTTGAAAAACCAGATTCATTTTTACAAGTCTTTACAAGTATGCATCAGATAAGATATAAATAAAATACTACGGCACACTATGAGGTATTGAATTTCACTGAGACAGTTTCTTTAAAAATTAGATTTATAAAAATGGAATGTAGTTGAAACCTTATTTAGGTTAAGAGGAAATGCAGTCATTTGTTGCTACTTGAGAAAAAAGCAAGATCTAAGATTTACTTGAAAAATTATATTTATAAAGAACTTTGACTAACTCCTAAAAGACTTTTATTTCTAACATTCTCTGTGGTAACAGTGACCTTCATTCTAAGAAGCTGTTTTTAAAATACTTGTGCCAAGAAAGTAGTGAAACTATGCAGAGCTTTTAAAAGAAAAAAGCTTCAGGTTAATTTGGAGAGATAAACTATATTAAATTATATTTGAGCATTGAGTATCTCCTTTTCACTTCAGCTGAATGACCCCCTGTCAACTGATTTATTAATACATCAGTCCTTCCTTAAACATTTGTTGATGTGTGAAGTAGTGGGAGTAGTTTAGGGTACAAAATACCTTTCCTAGTGTAAGTCTCCTTCCTAAAGATTTATTTATTTTTTTTTTAATGAAGATCTGATGTGGATGAATTCTTCCAACTTTTGTGTTTGAAAAATTATTTTGCTTTTGTTTATAAATGATAATTTTCTAAGTACACAATATCAGATTGTAAGGTGTTTTGTTCTGTTTTCAGTATTTTTAAAGATGCTGCTTTACTTTCTTTTACTTTAATGGTCTGACAAGTAATCTACCATAATGCTTATCTTTGTTGCCCCATAAACAAAAGGTGTCTTTTGCTGTAAATACATTGAATAATATTTTATCACTGGTTTTAGAAAATTTCATAATGATGTGACTTCACGCAAATTTTTTAAAATGTTGCTTGTGAGTAGGGTTTGTTGGTTATCTTCTATCTGCAGGATAATTTTTTAATTAGTCAAATATAAAATAAATCCAAGCCACTTTATAATGATGTACTTTTGCCTTTACTCACCACCCATTTGTCCCCTCTCTTTTGATGACTCCAGTCAGACATAAAATAGGCATCTCCTTGATGTTGTCTCCCTGCTTATTGGTGGAATTCCATTCTTTTTCTTCCAATCTTGATTTCTCCCAGTGTTTCATTTTGGATAAATTCTATTGCTGTTTATTCAAAAGTAGTAATTTATTTCTTCTGTTACATCTAATCTGGTGTCAATGACACAGTGAATTTCTCATCTCACTTATATTTTTTATATCTAGAAGTATGGTTTTGTCATTTTTAATATCCTCCTTGTCTCTGCTTAACTTTTTAAATATAGGAAGTATACTATAATACTTTGTGCTAATTCTAAAATCATTACTTTGGGGGGATCCTTTGATAGATTATTATCCCTTTCTATAAATGATTCTTTTCTTTCTTTCTTTCTTTCTTTCTTTCTTTCTTTTTTTGCAGTTTTTGTCTGCGGCTTAGTTTGAACCCACCACCTCTGGCATATGGGGCCAGCGCCCTACTCCTTTGAGTCACAGTCGCCACTTGTGATTATTTTCTTACTTCCATGATGCCTTTTTTTTTTTTTTTTTTTGATACAGGGCCTCAAGCTATTGCCCTGGGTAGAGTGCCATGGCATCAGAATTCACAGCAACTTCCAACTCCTGGGCTCAAGCGGCTATCCCGCCTCTACCTCCCAAGTAGCTGGGTCTATAGGCACCCTCCACAATGCCCAGTTATTCTTTGGTTGCAGCCATCATTGTTGTTTGGTGGGCCCAGGCTGGATTTGAACCCACCAGCTCAGGTGTACGTGGCTGGTGCCTTAGATGCTTGAGCCACAGGTGCCAAGCCACCTATTTTTTTTTTTTAATTAGATGCCTTGCATTGCGGGTTTTAAGGTGTTAGTGATTAATAGTTTCTTTATTTCTGTCAATGTTCTGAGCTTTATTCATAATAAAGTGAAGTTAATTTGGGACAGTTTGATCATTTTGACCCTTGTTTTATGATATATTAAGTGACTAGATGAGAGCAGTGATTAGGACAAGGCTTCTCAATTTCAACACTATTACCATTTTGGGATGGGTGATTTTTTTACATGGAGGATTCTCCTCTCTATTATGTGTATAATCACCACTGGAGTCACTAGATTCCATAGCACCTCTCCCCATTTATAACTACCCAACGGATCACCCCTGGGGTGCAGAATTGATTGCTGCCCCCTCCCACCACTCACTGAGAATCTCTGGTCTAATGCAAGTTTTGTGCCATTCCTGAGCCACTACTTTACCCAACATCTGTAGGTGACAGTTTTTCTAGTTGCCTCATGATAACAGTCTTGATTATCAGTGATGTGTGAACCTCAGATAGTGTCCTATTTCTTTAGAGAAAGGTAATTCTTTCCCTGGGTAGCTCTCTTACAAATTAGTGTTATCTTGAAGTCCACAGAGTTCTTAAGGGGAACATTCTTCAGACCTCTGGTGTTCTTTCTCTGTGTGGTTTTCTTTGATAAGCCCTCTCGTGAACTCTAGCCCAATAGGCCATTCTGAACTAAATTGTATATAGAAACTACTAGGTTCTTTCTGGCTGCCCACCTTCTGCCACATAATTTGAGAACTTCCTCAAGGCATTGATATGGGACAGTTGTAGGCTGACACTCATTTTTTTCTGCTTTCTCCCAGGCATCACTTTCTTTCATGGCTTCACAGTCATTCCTGGGGTCCCTCCCTGGGGACAGGGTCTTTTAAGACCTGTGGAGCTGGCAGCAGTGGACTGGAGAAAAGTAAAGTTCAAAGCGGTGAGAGTTAAAGAGACAGCACAGGCAGAATAGAGTTGTAAAAGGAGGGAAGAAGGAGATGATGGCTCATTTGGGGAGTCCAGCAGATGGCCCCAAGTGTTTGTTCCACTCAGCTTTCATTGAAGGCTATTTGCTCATTTAGCCCAGAGGGTAAGCTGAGGAAGGGAACAAAAACATCAGCAGTTTCTCTGTGTAAGCATGTCAGCTTCTATTCTATCTATAATCATTAACCTTAAAGGTCTGAGCAGCCTTCAGAAATCCGAAACCTGAGGCTGGGCACGTATAGTTCAGTGGATAGGGCACTAGCCATATACATGGGAGCTGGTGGGTTCAAATCCAGCCCCAACCTGACAAACAACAATGAGAACTAGAACCAAAAAATAGCCAGGCTTTGTGGCAGGCGCCTGTAGTCCCAGCTACTTGGGACGCTGAGGCAAGAGAATTACTTAAGCCCAAGAGTTGCTGTGGGCTGTGATGCCACAGCACTCTACCCAGGGTGCCATAGTGAGACAGAGACAAAACAAGCTAACAAGCAAACAAACAGAAAGAAATCCAAAACCTGTGTGTGTAGGGGGGGGGAGCCTCCTATCTGTGGCTGCACACACAGATCCCCTGGGGGAAGTTAATCCTCACTAGTTCACTGTGGAGCAGATGCCACGGCATCAGTTCTCCTCTAAAGAATCTGTGAAAAGAAGAATTTTCCTCTGATCTCCACCACAGACACATCTTTCTCTGTTGATAATGAGATACACAAGCCCTCCTCCCCATATTCAGGGCTGGAGCCATTCCCTTGATCTCTGCCTTGGTCATAAGCAAATACTCAACAATACCACAATAGTATTTGCTTTGGCTGTTGACTGGGCAAAGGATGGTCTAGTTAATGTTTTTTTTCCCAGGCCTTGCATGCCAGCTTCCTCTGTGGCCATTATTTCTGCAAAATATTCACAGACCTAGCAAGGGTGTTTGCAAGCCGTATCCCCTACAGGTCAGGCTTCTAGCAAAAGCAGGAAACTGCTCAGATAAGAAATTTAGCAGCTGGTTTAAATGTAAACCAGCTAACCAGGTTTCAGTCCATCTTCATCAGCTTATTTCTGTTTTTTTTTATTTTTTTGTTTTTTCCTTTTACTGGGGGTGTTTTCCCTCGCCAAGAATGGGGTCTTTGGTCCCCATTCTGCCTGCCTGCCTTTCAAGTCATTGTCTTGAAAGTAGTTATTCCAAATATTGTTTTTATGTTTTGTTGTTTTAGGCAGAAGGATAAGTATGCTCTCCATTATTCCATCTAGGCTAGAAACAGAAGTTATCTCCTAGAACAGCTCTGAAAAGAACAGATGTCTGCTCTCTCCTAGGAGTTTTTAATTTAATTAGCCAGAGTGAGGTCCCAGAAGCTTCTTTTTTCCGTTCCTCCAGTTTATTCTAATGTGTGTATATACATAATTCAAAATCTCTATTATAATATGATTCTTGGGGTGACAGTAGAGAGGAGGAAAGGTCATCCTGGGAGTTGTTAGTCAACTAAGACTTGAAGGACAAGAGGTTAGATATGGGAATATCTTAGAGGACATCTCAGGCAAAGGAATTGATCAGAGTAAGTAATTTAAGTAAGAATACATTTGAGATTGCAAATAGCAACTTTTAAAAGTTGCAACATAAAACTAACAAATACTTTAAGCTTAAAAATATGTGATTAGCAGCTATCCGAATCTCCACTACTTTCTCACTGAACTAATGTGTCTCACAAACATTTCCTTCTGGTTCTAGGACTAAACTAACACCCACTCCGCCCCCTGATGCAGCTTACAATGAGAGAATCTATTATTACGTCAACTTACAGCTTCCTACGACAAAACACTTCTGAATCTTCTATCCTCTCATTTCAATGACTCATCCTGAAGCTCTTTTAGGAAACACAAAAAATGAAGAAATTGTGGTTGATCCATGCTCTGTTACATATAACTGAAAAGAAAACTTACTCTTTTTTCAATGAAATAATTGATAATATCAACAAACAGTTGTTCCTGGGCAAGAAAGATGGGAATTCAACCAAATGACAGTCATATAAAAACAGCAGCTTTGTTAATCCTAAAAATAGTTTCATTCTCATTGCTTTGCCAAAAAGCATAAAATAATTTCTCTCGACTCTCAGAGATTTTCTACACCACACTTACAGCTATACTTCCTACTGAAAGCAGGAAACACAGTACTATAGGAAATGTAGCTACAAATGTATATATGCACACAAATGTGTTACAGAAATACGTAATGTGTCAGATATAATCAGATATATACACTTCGTGCACACTGAATTACAGACTCTTGAAAGATAAAAATATTAAGAAACTGTGGAAACACTAAGGATTAGGAAAGAATCTCTGCCAGCGTGCTTTCCAAATCTTCCCTTCGCAGGCCCTCAGATCAGATTATGATGTTGAGAAAATATGAAAGTTATGACTATCTCTGCTTCTAAATGACTATTTTCCTGTGCCCGATTGTATCTCTTGCAAACTTGCAGAGAATATAGGTTTATAATAGCCCACTGTACTCATTCCCAGCAGGAAGGACTATGTTTGCAACTAGGATAACAGAAATATTTTTAACTTTTCTTTCTTTTTCTCATGTGTTACTTAATCTTAACAATTTAGGTAGCCAGACATTTGAATTATCCTATGTAAAGAAATATCCATGCATTTCAGACATTTCAATCATTTCCCTAAAATCATTAATTTCTAAATATTATGTTTCCAGCTACATTTTTTTCTTCAAATTCATCTGGTTTATGGTGAAAATAATTTTTCCTATTATATTAGTCATCATTTCTTTTATTAAAGGTTATTTTTGCCTACTGAATGATGTGAAAATAAAACCCCTTTTATAACATGTAATTATTGTTACTAGATAGATTAAATTGATATTTTTGTTCTAACTTTTATAGTAGAACAAATGGTTCACATGCCTGCAATGAGACCACGTTTGCCATAAAGTTGGCTATTTGGTTCAAGAAGGTATTGTATGATAGTCTATGTCAGTAAATCCAATATTATCTAATTCCTGGAAAGACGACTCTATGCTTTCAACATGTCTTGACACTGGTCAGGTTATATCTTTGCTCTTTCCAGATGAAACTGGGCTAATACAACCTTCTTACCGCCAAGTGTCTGAGATGGCTATTCTCCCCAAGGAGCAAGTCCCCCGTCTGTGGCTCAGCATTGCTTATGTTTCTGACAGGAAAGATAATCCACAATCATGTTTTAAACATGCATCACTACTCAGGTTTGCTGTGTCATATTTTTCTTCTGTTTCATTTACTGTTTTAGTGTTTAGACTTCTTTAGAAATTATAATAAATTGTGTATTGGCCCACATGTATTTCATGTTTTGTTTCATATTTCTTTATTATCCATTCTAGATTATTTCTATTGACAACTTATGATTATATCTTAAGTGATGTCATTTCTTGTGATGTGCCCTTAGTGCTGTATTCTTTACATTTGATGTTTTCTTTTTTATCCTTTAATATCAATGCTTTTCTTTATCAGTGATTCTATTGTTTTTGAAAAATCATGTATTTTTTAAAGCAATTTTCTCCACATTTTCCTTGATTTTTAAAAGTGGTGTTTTGTTATTGTTTTTATTTTATTTGTTATCTGACATAGCTGTGGATTTGCTTTTATATACACTTTTCTCTCTTAAATATGGATAATATTCTGTATTTTCCTTTTAGGCCTCATTTAATGTAAGTGAAATATTGTGTTTCATTTGTTAATTTTTATTAATTTTTTTTGAGACAGAGGACCATTCTGCTACCCCATTTGGAATACAGTGGCATCAGCCTAGCTCACTGCAACCCCAAACTCCTACATTCAAGTGATCTCTCCTCACCTCCCAACTAGCTGGGACTAAAGGGGCCTACCATGCCTCCTGTGGGGTAATTTTTCTATTTTTAGTAGATATAGGGTCTCACTCTTCCCCAGGCTGGTCTCCAACTCCTCAGCTCAAGTGATCCTCCTGTCTCAATTTCCCAAAGTGCTTGGATTACAGGCATGAAGGGCATTGTGTTTTCAAAATGGAAAGAGTTGAATAAAAATAATTTTCCAGAAAAGCCATGCCTTTTCTAAGCCAACAACCTAGACTGAGCGGCTGATCACTTGACTAGATTACATTTTGTCAGTTGACTTATGGGTACCATCAGTCTTGTGTATATAATAGGCAATAGGTTGGAATCACTGTGACAGAATATCATTTTTCCTTTGAAACTATTAACCATAAAAGTCATATATGCATATACATAGTTATATATATATATATATATATATATATACACATATATAGGTATATATGTATGTATATATATTTATGAATGTGTTATATATGTATATAATTGGAGTTATCTTCAGGGATATTGAGTAGAAAGGTTTACATGGCAATGAATCTATTGAGAGGAATTATGAAACAGGAGATGTGTGACAGATTCAACTGATAGTGTTATTTAAGTCTCTAGTTTAACACAAATGAAAATGCTAATGTGGCCAGCACAGTGGCTTACGCCTGTAATCCCAGCACTATGGGAGGCTGAGGAGGGAGAATTGCTTGAGCTCAGGAGTTCAAGACTTAACTGAGTGAGAGTGAGACCCAACTCCTAAAAAAATGGAAAAAGCCAGCCAGGGCCGCAGCAAGCATCTATAATCCCAGAGGCTTCTGGAGGATAAGCCAGCATGATGCCTGAGGTTGCAATGAGCTACGACACCATTGCACTCAGCTCAGGGCACAGGGTGGGACTCTATCCTAACAACAACAACAACAAAAACAAACAAACAAAAGAAATAAAAAATAAGCCAGAAAATAAAAAAAGAAAATGCCAATGTGAACATAAAATTTTATGTTTCCTCAGGCTTTAACATTATACTTCTTCTTGAATCAGTTTGAGTTAATTTTCCAAGTAGAGAAGGCAAGGGACCATAAATAATTAATTTACAAAATAATTATACATAAAATGACACTATTAATATTATTTCAATAAATAATATTAAGAAAAGTTTCATTATAGCAAAATTGACTCTATTAATTACACTCTTGGCAACCAATAATAATTTAAAATATTTTAGGAAGTATCAGAGAATAAAATGTTCTTTTTAAAAGATATGTCTACATTGCATAGCAACATATAACCACATGAAAATTTAAAAGAATAGAAATAAAATGATGATATACTAGCAAACATTTATTTATGGGTCAGTTAGTTAATTGTGATTTTTGAAAATAATCTGATACTGCCAGTTTTATGTAATGGTGTCTATCAAAATAAAAAAATTATAATTATTATCTTATGTCCCAGCAACATGGGCAGTTCACTTTATTACTGACTTGTTTATATAAAAGTGATCTAATCTGTATTTTTACAATCAAAATCAGAAAGACTGAAAGATAAAGATGTAAATATAAAGCCTACCCAAATTTATTTATTCTCCTCCATTCGTAAACTCATAGTAGATAAGGAATTAAAAGTGAAAACCAGGTTCTAGAACTATTAAATAGCTATTTTGACTAAGAAAAAATGTAGTTGAAGAAATTACTGACTACATAAAGCCTAACTTTTGAAACCTGTATAGACATGCTTTAGATTAGTTTTAGTGTATTTGAATATGTGCTTTTAACCCAATAAAATTGTAATTTAGAAGAGCATACTATTTATAGTCTACACTCTGAATGCCCTTGGTTCCTGTCTACCAATCTGCAAAAAGATTATGGTATAAATTAACTTTAAGATATAGATTTTTTTTTATCACATAAACTTAATTTAGTTACCTCTTAAAAATGTCTAATGCAGTTTTTCAATGACTTTACCCCTCATACTCTGATTAATATATATATTTTTTCAATTTGGGCCTCACTAATGTGTGTGTGTGTATACATGTATATACCACCATGATATTAATCATTCTATAATTAACTGTCTTTGTTATTTACTTCAACTATTTAGAGATGGTAAAATTTAGTTGTGCTAATTTTCTTTTATGTTTTGTACGATGCAGATACATTCCTATTTATTTATTTATTTATTTATTTTGCAGTTTTTGGCCAGGCAGGGCTGGGTTTGAACCTGCCACCTCCGGCATATGGGGCCAGTGCCATACTTCTTTGAGCCACAGGCCCCACCTGGATACATTGCTGTTTTAATACAATTTGGCAGCATTAGAAATTTAGTCCTTTGTTTCTGAGTTTCTTTACGCGGGGTTCCTATTTCTTCTGTTGTGTCTCCCCCTCCCTGCAAGCAAAACCTGACATATGTTAGAGCACAGTATATATATTGAAGGAATAAATAAATACCTACTATATCATATACTTTCATGAGTTTTTATTACACATTATTTTTGTGTTTGTTGGGAATTATTAATGACCTTATAACAAAAATGTCATTGGCAAGACAAGTTGCTCTTTGATGAATGACTACCAAATCAATATTCCTCTGTGTGTGTGGTGTTATTTATATTTTTTTATTGAGAGCTGTTTTCCATTTATATGAAAGCACAAATATCTAAGTGGGGGAGGAGAGCTTTAAAATCATGACAATGATGAAAGCTATCTCATTTCACTGAGAAAGAGATGGATTGGATTTGAAATTAAACAAGGGCTACATGCTAACAAAAGCAGGAAGAAATAAAAGCTGTAAAAAAAGTCTTAAGATTTTTTTTTTTGAGAAGCAGAATAACATAACAGAAAAAATAACTACATAGTTTAAGAGCCTGATGTATATTCATTCAATGTTACATTGTTAAGTGTAAAGCTAAATAGCTATTCACATGTAAAGGACAATAGAGTGGACTAATATTCAGAACAACTCCTACAATTCTGTTTCTGCACATTGCTAGATATATAAAATTAGGGGACACAAAAATTCAGAAAAGTGCTTTCTCCTGTCTCATATATTAAGACCATAGAAGGAACAACAAAAATGAGAAAAATACTATCTGATCTACCTAACTTAAATATGGAGGAGTAATATCCTTATTGTCACAACTACAAAGTCATGTATTCTACTGTTTTTTATACTATACATCATGTTAATAAGAGTTAATATTCTATAAGATAATGATAATATTTTAAAAATAAAATTTATGATATACTTCGCCTTCTGCAAATTTGTCTCCAAGAATTATTAACATGCATCCAGGTTTACCACGTACTCTTTGTTGAATAATGTATTCCAAATCAAAATTGTAACATTTTTCTCCCATAAATATTTGTTTATTAGAAAATTACATGTTTAAAGATTTACCAGCATGCCAAGAGACATAGTGAGGTCTGTGAACAAGTTACTGTATCTAAGTCACTAAAAGAGTCCCAAGTACAGGAACCAAGAGATAGAAAGTATTCAGTATTTCACATAATATTTACATAAAATTTAGACTTGGGGTATTTAATTTTATTTTTAATCTTTTTAATGGAGAATGTAATAAAAGTTTACTCTTGTGCAAGTAGAGATTAATGGATCAACTGCACATAGAAATCTTTGATGCTATTAAAATAGTAGAACAATTGATCTAGTTCTTCATTGCATAAGTACAAAGTACACATCATGTTTAAGGTTTTCACAGGTAAGTAAGTGATGTTTAACTAAAATGTCATTCTAATGACATACACTTATATATTCTATAACATCATCAAAGCTGTAGAAAATTATTTTTGGAATTCTGTGCATATATAAGAACTAAAGAGTCATAAGATCTTCATGTTTCTTGATTCACTATTTGTCCTCACACATCCTCTTGGTGTTCACTCCTTTCATAGTGATTGTACTCATCCACTCTAATGTAATATAAACTGCCTGACATTATAATCCTCTCTCTCTCTCTATATATATATATATACGTGTATGTGTATGTATTTATACCGTAGGTGTATAGATTAATTTTGTTACTTGCACTATTGATAGGTAATATCTGCACATGTTTATGGGATACATGTGATTTTTTTACATGCATAGAATGTGTGACAATCAAATCGGGGTATTTAGGACATTCATCACCTTGAACATTTATCATTTCTATTCTTGGGAGCTGGTTGTTCACAGCCGAGACAGCACTTCCTGGGCTTCCTGGCTCTCCTTTCCCTGTGTCTACTCCCTCCAGGACAGCCCGACATGCTCTCTGGTAGTGTCCAGGTTCCCCACACTGGTCACAGACCTGATCACCATCTCCTTGAAAGGTGAGCCTGTGCAGCAATTGCTGTTCCCAGACATTGGCCTTCCAGAAGTCCTGTGCTACCTCCAAACCCAGCTGCTGTAGACATGGAAGCCACTGACATGGGTAGTATCTATTTAGGACCTGAGTGTCAACTTCTGGAGTTTCCTGTGATATAAGAGAAAGAATTGTTAATAAAGTATGTATTTATCACTATTACTATCTCTGCCTAAGCTGGGGTCCATGTTAGTAAATGTCTTAATAGCTTCAGTGATTCTTTCTCTAAATATTGCCAGCCTTTCCTCTTTTCCCTGAACTTCCTTGGCTAGCCTGGGAAAATTGCGTAGTTTCAGTTGGATAGCTTTCATTCCTGCCACAAGGCACACTAACATTGAGTGTGAAGGTGGGGCTCTCCCTGACCTTATTGGTGATTCCATTTTAAATCCCCTTGTGGGACTGCTAGGTTTCCAGAGACAAATAAAAATTTAGAGTATGAATTTGATCTCCATAGATCTGTCTGGCTGTCCAAATCATGATTTTCTTATCTAAGATGCATCAGTGGGAAAGCAAGGCCCATATATCCTTCTATGTTAAATAAAAAACAATTATTAGGTGTTCAAATTCCTCTAGGACCTTCCCAGAGTCAGCAGAAAAACTTTTAAACTTTTTCTTGCAGGTTTTAAGATCTCTTATTGAGAATGGAATGTGGACCCTCATGGGCTGTCCTGTGTGTGGGTGCTGGCACTTCCTGCAGAGAAGGCAAATTAGATTTGGGAAGAAGAGAGTTAAGAGAAAGGCTTGGACCACCTGTTCAAGGCTGCTTTGGGGCTGAATCAATAGCCACAGTCCCTTCACCATCACGGGATTTCTTTCCTAAAACTTGAGGTATGTCTAGGTCCAAAAAGATGCTCAAACCTTTCCTTTTCCCCCTGAGCTGACATTTTTATATACCAAATTCACAATATTGGGGATTATCTCTCGGATAAATAAGAGCCTGAACATAGGGAACCTCTGGCTACTTCCCCTTCTATATATATATATATATATTCTTAATAAGAACACATTATGCTTCTTTCACAGTATGTCCTACACCTTGGTATACTCCATAGTCAGAAACACATTTATTGACCAGAATTTCTGGCCCTTGTAACTTTAAATTTCAGCAAAAAATCTAAGGAGAATATTTGAACTCTCTGTTATATGTTATAAATATAATTTATACAATTTATTATTCTATAGCCTATGAAACCACACATTTACTCCAATAAGACCCCAAAGTTAAACACATGAGCATTTTTACCAATAACGCAGAAGATCTAGCTGTTCTTAACAATTCAACTATATGAGAAATTAGTACGACACATCAACAATCACATAAACACAGATTCAAGTTTCCTCCAAAATGAGACCCAGAGATTCCAGCCATGAGACCCAAAAGAAAATAAGCTTTTTTTTTTTTTTTCTTTTTAGACTCTCTAACTTGGGAATTCTCTCAGAGCACCTGCCATTCCCCCATCCTGTAAATGCTTTCTATAGGACAAAGGGGTTGGGGAAGCCCTAAGCCTGGCAGGGAACAAATAAGCACAAGGTTTCTACTATCCCTTTTCCTCTAAGAAGTCAGTATGGCAATGTTGGTCAAATCTCTCAATGTTAAGGTTGGTACACCTGAGAACGCACAAAGGCTAGAGGAAAAAGATACAACACAGTAAAATGAATGTTGCAACACACAGAGTACAGCTTCCTCCATGGAGGCAGGTGACTGGATAGCACCAGGAAGGGAGTAAGGAAAAAATGATCAGAGAACCTCAGGAATACACAGGGGATTGTTATGGACAGAGCTCTGAAAACGCAAGAGACCAAACACAGAGGAGATGGTGACATTAAGGCAGTGCTTCTGTGTCACACATCAAAGTGTGACCTCATCTGACCTCACTGGAGTTAAGGGAGGTTTTCTGAAGTTGGAAGAAGTTCCTGGGTGTTGACACCAACTGTCAGGTATGTCCAGATGCTCCTTAGTCCGTGAGTACCCAGTGATAAGAATGATTACGGGTACCAAGTCACTCCACTAACAAGTGATCACAGACATGGAGGAATCCCACATGAACAGTTTATTATAAAAATGAAGAAATAAAGAAACCATAGGAAATGAAATCGAAGGAGGAAGTTCACAAAATGACATCAAATACGTTCCAGAGACAGAGGAACACGTCAGTCTTCCTAAGTGAAGGGAGACCCACACTCTGAGTGCATGCTGCCATCGGGTATAGGAATTGGTTACCGTCAGCCTTCCTAGTGACCTGTAACTGACCTAGGACCCCTTACCGTTTAATTAACATAACATGGACAGAGCTTCAGTGAAGGTGTCTGGGAAAGATGCATGAATAGAAAAGGGGAACTGTTATATAACCAACCTGTTATGTAACCTTCTATATAATCTGTTCTATGACCCTGGCCTATCAATCACCCCAAAGTGGGGAACAACAACCAACCCCACCAGGAGAAGGGCACACCAAAGCACAGACTTTGGGGTCTTGTTCCACTCGTGAGGACTGACCTGTTCCTCTCTGTCAGGAATGTATTTTCACTTTAGGTCATCTTATGTAGCTTTCTTCTGCAATAAAATTACAGGCTTTTTCCTGTAATAAATTTTTGTCTGGGATTTCTCTGTATCTGTGATTATTCTGTCAATGGCTTAACTTGTTACTTGTGCTCATTCTTGACACTAAGAACCAGAGGACCAGGGAAAATCCAGACAGGACCTTACAAAATCACATATAATCTTTAGAAAAGTGTTTGAATTTTCATTTTATATATATCCATTTTAGTTCAATTAACATTTAATAATGCAACTTCCTATATAGAAGCATAGTATATATTTCCACGTATTCAGGACTTTTTAGAGCCTATATGTAAAGTTTAATGGTAATTCTCATACATCTTGGAGGGTTTTCTAATGTGTTTTAGTTTTCTTATGTGTTTTAGTTTTGTGTTATATGGAATAAATTTTTTTCATTACATTTTCTGAATATTTCTGAATTAAAAAGCTAAAAATTCTCTTTTATTCTATTTTCTTAGTGTTAATAATTTAGCTTTGTATTTTCATTAATTTTTATGCTTTATCATTTTATTTTACTTGGTATTTCTTTAAAAAGTAATAGCTAATATCTTGGATAATAGATCTGATGTATAAGCTTGGATGATATATTGAAAATAAGTTTTAGGTTCGAAGGAAAATGCAAATTCAAGGGAGAGGTTTTTCCTAATGCTGAGACTGTTCCACATGTCTTTTTAAACATATTTCTCCAAAAGAAAACAAAACACATCAAAACATGTTCTTTTAAGAGAAAAGTTAAGAAAAAGACGGTCTAAGCAAAGCCCTGACTCCCTGCAGACGTTGACTCCAGAGTCAAGTGTTCAGAGAACTGCATTCTGTGGTCTATAAGAGAAGACTTCTAACAAAGTAGCAGCCATGTGAGATTTGTCTTCTTGTAAACAAGCATGAAAGTTCAAAGAGAATGGGAAATTTTAAAGAACCTCAGAGGGTTGAGGCAGAGGGAGGGGTGCTGTTGTGAACCAAAACCCACAGTTTGTACCAAGTTATTGGGATCCCTACCTCTTTTGCTTTGTTTTGTTTTTCTTCTGTGATAACCCTGTACAGAAAAATTCCTCCTATAAAATGTTCTAAGATGACTCAATAGAAAGGTTTCTTGTTCCCCTCTAGTTATAACTCTGTGTGAATCAAAGAACAGTTTTATCTTTGGCTGAGTGTGTAGATGGTAGGGTAGAGTCCAGGCAGTAGATATCAGAATTTAAAAGTATATGAGACAATGATTTTCAACACTGGTTAATATTCCAATCAACTTGTAGTTTTGTATAAATTGAGATTCCTCAAACTCTCTATGAAGTAATAGAAAACAAAACTTTGTCAGGGATTGATTGTGTGTATTCAGCATATTTGCAAAATTAATGTGATGCAGAAAGAGAAACACAAGGAAAAGAGGCACTGCCCATAATTTGATCTTGTCTTTAAAGGCAAGATCTTGGAAGGGTTGGGTCTTGGTTGTATTACTTCAATTGTATATGCAATTCTTTGTCAAGTCCTTCAAGGGTAAACTTTTGACCAGAAAATAGACTTATCTGAAACCCCAAGGGCCATGGCTCCAGCTGTTCTTGAAGAACTTTTGTTTGCTGAGGCAGATGTCTCTCAACTAGTATTATGGATTAGTGGCTTTGAAAGGTCAAAGGTAGGAATTACCAAAGCCACTCGTTACTACTCTTGTTGGAATGGGTTTGCCTCTGACCCATTCAGAGATTTTAGAAGATGAAGAAATAGCCTTTTGTGGAAACTGTAAACAATGAAAGACCTTGTTGTTGAACATATTTTGTCAGGACACATTGCAGGAGCCTGAAATTTAGCCTGGCTTCTCAAGATGGCTGCCTCTCTTAATCGAGAGTGGTGGTACAGGGCATGTTGAGGAGAGAGGGGAGAGATTCTGTCCCATTTATTGAATATTTTCTGAACTTTTTGTAAGTTACTAGTATCTGTACTTGATTGTCGATTACAAAGTGGCCTTTAGAGTTCAACTTCTACTTACTTTGCTTAAATATAGAAACATTCATAGTTTACATTTTACTCATTTTTTCACCATTTTCTGTTTCTGTATTAAAATTTAATTTTTGTGCTTCATAATGGTGTCAGAGAAGCTGAACCTACAGTTATGTGCCCATACTGTAAAGGAGTTCCAAACTGATTCTTAAAGATGAAAATACTCGTGGCACAACACTGCAGCCTTGGAGCACAGAAACCTATGGCATCAGTCCTGTGTGTGATAAATATGCTACATTGCAGACATTTCTATTATCATCATCAGTGTCAGATTATCATCATCAGATTATCCACAGCTATCTCATTAGAGCAGAGATATGGGATAACAACCATCGTTTTTTTAGGGTAAAATCAATTCTATTCTCTGGTATTTCCCCCCCAAATTTCTGACAATTATTAAATAATTTTTTTTAGACTTGTGAACTCTAGCATTCTTATACATCTATCTTCCTTTGGTTAGTCTCACACAAACACAGTCCCACAAGGCAGGCAGGGCTAGAAAAAATAAATTTTCCTACAGGGAAGAGTCTAGGCTAGGGGAGCCACTTTGGAATGTGATGGACACTCGACACCATGATGTTTAGAACATAAAATTATGGCAAAGAATAGAATAGTAGTAGGTATACAGGTATTTGATCTTTTTATTCTCCACTGTTTTTATTTCCCACTTTTGTGTACGTTCAAGGTATATGTTTCCAGTGGGTTATCCTGGGAAAGAGAAGGTAGAGAACTGGGTCATTTCTCATTACAAGTGATTATCATTACTATCGGGAAGTTAAGACTATAACGGGGCTATAAATCAATTCTCCAAAGAGATCAGTTTCTGAAAATCAATTTTCAGAAAGTTGGTTTGGTAAATGTCAATTTGCCAAAGAATGAAGTTGCTAAGAACAGATTATTCCACTTTGCTCTGGTGAGCAGGGCAGGGACAACTGTGAAGGCAGAGTTTAAGACAACTTCTAGGAAGGGGTGCAGACAGAGGGAAGGGCTGTACAAAGGAAGACGGTATGAGATCTTTTAGAGGAGAAAGGAAAGACTAGTGGACTAACAGAGTGGTATACTTAGAACATTGCTAAACGGGGCTGTCATCTCACTCAACTTTATGAAGAGACCATCAAGAGAAAAGGAAAGTACGAAAAGGTAGTTAGCTAGAAGACAATGTCACACAGACAGGGGTGGGGGGGTGGTGGGGGGGTGGGGGGGTGGAGGGCATTTTCCCTCTAGGTTTCAAGACTGAAGTAGAGTGTAGGCAGATCTACTCATATCAGGATTCCTTAAAACTGACATGTAAAATTGACATACGTAACCTTTATTAGACACCTAGTCAACATTAGAATAATGAATCAATATGTAAATATGAATGAATTCTAAAAAAAAATACAGTGGATACTAGATAGATAATTTTATGTGGTAGGTAGAAAGTAAAATCCTTTTGTAATAGGACAGTTTGGGGGATTTTGTATGAGATAAGAAGGTCTCCTACTTGTCTTCAACTGATTCTATTTTTCAAAAATTAAGGCCTGTTGGATATTTGCTGAGGTTTATTAAGCACTTTCTATTTGATTGCCCCTTTTAATTTTTTTCCCTGAATTGATAGATACAATTATGAGTGTTTATTGTGTACAATATAATGTTTCCATGTATATATATTATGGAATGACTAAATCTAGCTACTTGACAGATCCATTACTTCACATAGCTGTCATTTTTGTGGTAAGGACCTTTTATATCTACTCTCCTGACAGACAAGGACACTGAGAGAGAAGAAAACTATAGGCAAATATCTCTGACGAACATAGAATCAAAAATTCTCAAAAAATACTAACCGAATTTATTAGCACATTAAAAAGATCTTCACCACAATTAAGTGGGCTTTATTACATCAATGCAAGGATGGATTGACATGCATCAATCAGTAAGTATTTTACATCAGATTACCAGAATGAAGGCAATAACCATGTAATCATTTTAATGGATGCTTGATCATTCTTTATTTTTTTGTAGTTTTTGGCCGGGGTTGGATTTGAACCCACCACCTTCAGCATATGGGGCCAGTGCCCTACTGCTTTGAGCCACAGGCACCACCCCTGATCATTCTTAAGAAGAAGACTTTCTTGCTATACGGTTCATAGCTAAAGAAGGGAGCCAACACTTAGGATTCTTACTCAGTTTTAGGCCCAGAAAAATTGAGAATGGATATGTTTATAATGATATATGTTTTTTCTACAGGGTCAGGGAGAGTGAAGCAGTTTAAAAAATCTTGTTTTTTTTGTATAAAAAATAATCTGAAACAGAAGGAAAAACAAGATTTTTCCATTTCTGCTTTGATGGCCTTTGTCACCTGAGGAAATTACTAGGGTTTTTAATCAAAATTTTATTTTATTTTTTGAAACATACACAGAAACAATTTTATCTCTAAGAACACTGATTTCAGTGGGTGGGCATGTAACCTTCTATGAGCAGGACAAATGGTTAAATGGATATCCTCTTTCTGTAAATGCAGGACCACAGTTTAATATTTATCCCAAAGGACATCTATTTACTCACTAACAGACGTCTTTCCCCGTATTCTACATAGTAACATGTTATCAATGTTTCTCACAAGGCTCATAATTGCACCATTGCCTATTAAAAATCATCTAAGTTTTATATAGAAAGTTAGGTCCTTCTTTGTTGTGTTGTGCAATGTTGGATGTTTCCTATTTCATAGGTATTATTTTATAGGTGGAAAACTGACAGAAAAATGTCAGCCATGTGGCTAAGAATGCGATCCAATTTCAAGTATTGCCTAAACTTACTGTTATATACACAGTACTTAGAAATGTAATAAATGTCTGATACAAAGATACTGTCTATAATGTATACATATTTTGCATTTTGTATTTTCTGATAAAAATAAATGTTTATAAAAGCAAATATGTTGATATTTTCAGTGTAGAAAAAAATAAATTGTATAGATTAGCATTAACCGAAAATTATAAGGAATGTAACGAAGAGCAATTTTATAGATGTTAATGTTATTTTTCTCATATAATAAGTCTGAAGTCACAAAGCCTAAGGATGATGTAGCTGCTGAAGAAATTCATTACAGTAAATTTGTATATACTTTCTGCCCTGTCACCATTGGCATATGATGTTTGGTATCCAGAGTTGAGGATAGAAATATATATGTGAATATCCACCCATCTGTACTATCCCCATATATATCTAGATGTAAACTGTGTCCCAAGGAGCAGATGGGGACTCGATGAATGTGGTTACTTCCTGCCCTCATTTACACATATATAATCAAAGTAGAATCATAGGGGCAATCCAGCTGCAGAGAGGCTGAATCTTCGAATATTCTCTTTCTAGATTCTGATAAAGGAAGGTAGGGGAGGAAGTGGTAGCAGTGGATGTTATATAAGTCTGTCCACAAATATTCATCACCAAAAAGCAACTGGAAAGCCAAAGTAATGAATTTGTTTGAAAAAGAACCTTTCTTTCATTGTAGCACAGCCCACAAAGGATGTCGCTTGTGCTTTTTGTAGCTGATTTATCTAACATTATCAATAAAATAAGTAATAATGTTGTTATTTTTATTTTGTTTATGGTAGACAGTGTAAGAGATAACTTTTTTATTTCATTAATGTATCCAGAAGCAGCCCTCATTATTATGTGTTTACGTTTTCTTTTGAAAGTATCATATAATTTTCTTTTAAAATGACTAAATGCTTTATAGTGAAAAAAATTGTTTGTTTTCTATTCAAAATTTATAGATTACATATTAAGCCATTTAAATAAATACCACTTTTCTTGATGCTGGGAGCACAACACTGAGAAGAAGACTTACACTCCTTTCCTAATAATGTTTAGGTTTACATAACTTATTTATTATGAAGATTTCTAAAATACATATTGCTAGAATATAAACAAACACTCCACTATAATTTTAACAGTAGAATATTATAAATTAATATACAAACTTTTTATATTTCCTATAATTATCTTTACTGTAACAATTCAAAAAAAACTAAGATAACTCTAGTAATGCCATAAATTTTGAAAGAACTTGTAAATATAAGAATTTTATAGATAAAATAAATTTTAGCAAGATTCCTGATAGCTGTCTGACAATATGAACCAGCCATCTAAAATTTTCTGTAATATATTCTATAATAGAAATCAGAGTGTTGCCTGCAGGCTGAAACAGGCCTTTGATGAATGAACAAATTAAAAAGAAATTTTTTTGAGACAAGATATTTGATTTTTCTGTCTTTCACCCTAATTCCTGAAAATCGTTAGATTTGCTATGGAACCACTTATTCACAGAATACTTGCCTTCTTCCACTGAATGAGTAAATCTTTATGTATGTCATTACAGAAGTTTTGATATACACAAAATCCAGAAACAAAATCCACACTGACAGAAACATAAGAAACCCCTGCCAGCAATATACCAAGCAAGTCGAAACTTGCACAGGTGAATAAACTTGCACTGTTGACTGTGTTTCTTGGTAGTGATTTATAATGAACCATAACAATCTGTCTCTAACCTATCTTAGTGACCTGGGTATATATGAGCATCACTTTAGTATTTACTAATATTCAACACACCCAGAAATTTGTTAGAACCATACTGATGAATATTATATTCTTCAGGTTTATTATTAGTTCACAGAATTCTTTGTTTCTTTTTAAGACAAAGGTCCTACCTTGTTTTTCTGTGGTCAGATAGAAATATTAAGTACTGCTATAGTGATTTGGGGCAGGGGCTTCATCCTTAGAATTAGATCTTGTTTATTTACCCTTTGCTGATTCTTGGTAAGATTCTAGAAACAGTTTTAAAGGCTTTCTGTTAGAGGTGATTAAGCATAAGACCTTGGCTAGACAGCTGAGAGATATGTGAAAATTCTATTGGACATATTTCATAGCCTATTGAGTAATGTAAGCTAATAACCTAAATCACTTGTAAGAGTTTTATGCTGATGGTATAGATGTAGTTTAATAAGTGTTTGAATATTAGTCTTATGTTCAATAATCTAATCTAAAGGAAATATCCAAAGGGCAGTCAGAAAAACTAATCTAGAGTGCAACAGACTGATCTAGTTTGGAACAAAAGTTTTAAAGTCATTAGCATAGTAGTTGAGGATACAGATGGCGATGTGTTCACCCTGATAATAGTATAAAAGAAAAACGATAGAAGAAAGAGGTTAAGGAAACACAGAGCACCCTAATCTTGTTTTGATGACAGAATTAGGGCAATTAAATTATTCGTTTTCTACCAAGTAGGTAGATTTTCTTCAGTAATACTACTGGATAGGAACTTGCAGAATTTAAAAACTTAGAGGGTTACCAAGTAGAGTCACCACAGAGCACTTCAGCGGAATCTATTCATACCATCTTCTTGAATTGGAGTACTAGACAGAGATAACAAATAATTTGTACCCACTTGATGTATTCTGAAATAAAAATTTTAAAAAATATTAATGCACAAAATAAGTAAAAACAATTAAAAAATTAATTATAATGAAAAAAACACAACATAAAATACAATGTCAGTGATCAGGTATAAATATGTGCTACTCTAGATCCTACATTGTATACTGTTTCACCATTAATATCCTTTAGTCTAAACAAAGTTAAAGCTGTTGGGCAGCACCTGTGGCTCAAAGGAGTAGGGCGCTGACCCCCTATGCTGGAGGTGGTGAGTTCAAATCCAGTCCCAGCCAAAAACTGCAAAAAAAAAAAAAAAAACAAAGTTAAAAAGTTAAAGCTGCCTAAATAGTTCTAGGGGCTGTCACCTCATAAATGCTGCCTGTTCTATTGTTTTTCAGGAATGTTTAAATCAACAGACTCTGCATTTTCATGTTTCCCTTCCTTATATCTAGAAACGAAAAAAACACACAAAATCCCAGTCTATAAAGTCAACAAATGCTGCTGATTTTTCATGTTATGACTATTTTTACTATGACAGGCTTCAGCTTCATAAGAACATAGAATTAGTGAGAAAAGTTTCCATATATTTCTATAAATAAATGTTCTAGAAATTTAATCAAACAATTTTATCCGATTTTAACTTTATATCCTGTATATCCAGGAAAATTTGCACCAATAGATACAAAATGAAAATTTTCTACACCAATGACTTAAAACAATAGAAATGTATATTATCTTGTCTTACATTCCAATGTGGGACAACAAAGACTCTCCTTTCTGTCATACAGGATCTCTGCTTCCTCTGTTCTTTTGATGTTATCTCAGCTTCAACATTCCAGATTCGCTGTAGCAAGGGAAAAGAATGATGCAGGAAGCATTCACTGTTCTAAGTGCCTCAAACAGGAAGGCAAGTGTAGTCTCATGGTTCTGTTCCAAATGGAAGGGTGGTAGGAGCATATTAGGGAAAAGATGGAATATTTTTTGAGTGCTGTCTGCCACCCTACCTGACACACTACCTTAGACTTTGATAATCTCCATATCCTACAAAACATTCCTCCTATTTGACAATATTTGGATAATGAACAAGCATAAGCCTCTTAACCAGACTTAATTAATCTTCATTTTGAAAATTCTACTGGCACAGGTGTACACGAAGAATTATCCAACGAATGTTGATTCAATAGCAATTTTCCATAATTTCATCAGTTATTCATCTCAGGCTCCATTTATGCATCCTCTGTGTCATTATCTGGGTTCATTATAATATTGGCTTTCAAATTTAATAGACTGCCACATAAGTGACAGAGATACTAATTATATAAGCTTATCGTGGCAGCATTGTTCACTTTAAGAATAATATTATTTGGATGTTTTTATCCTTAAAATGAAATTGTTATAAAATAATGAAGGAAGTGTGTCAATAGAATCATTAAATTGCTTTTTAGGTTTAAAAATACAGTTCCTTTGTCTGAACTATGTTA
Organism: Galagoides demidoff; assembly: GCA_963574575.1. NCBI lineage: Eukaryota > Metazoa > Chordata > Mammalia > Primates > Galagidae > Galagoides > Galagoides demidoff. Next base: position 5,221 of record CAUYQV010175055.1, on the reverse strand, counting down.
GTGTATTAGGAATTTTGGTGATATAGTTTTAATCCAAATTAGAATAGTTTGGGTTAAATCCAAGTTAGGTACACATGTGTCATAATTTTTTAAATTTATGAGGAACAAATATAATCATATTACTCAAAATTAATTTTCACAGCTACATTATAGCTTTCAAAAAACTATTACTATTTATAATGATAAAATTCCAAATCCAATTTAGGAATCCTCTGATTTAAATAGAAAAGTTTAATAAAATGTGTGAGATTTAGAAAAAAACTTTTTGACTTTTGCTAAACTTATAAATAGCTAGGGTGAAAATTATGACACTTCAATCTTTGATATACTTTTGGAAATTTCACAATAAACCTTTAACAGTTAATTAAAGTAGACCGCAAATGCCTTTTCAACCTTAAGGGCCATCACTACATATGTGTGTCACGTCCTTCTACAGATGGCAAATCTAGGTGTGGGGAGACTTTTGAAGATTTCACTATTAAAAAAAAAGACAGTATAAGATTGTTTTCTTTACAAAAAGTATTTTGTTCCCTTAATTTAAATATAAATATGTACTCACATAATTATAAGTTATTTATAACTTTTAAATATAAAGTGAAATGAGCATTCCATGCCAGTCATTTCAGATGTAATATAAGATATGTGTATTTAATCATATTAAAAGTGTGTGAGGTGAATAGTATTATTCTCATTCTTTTCTCAATAAAAAGCTGAAATAATTGAAAGTCATAAAACTATAAAAGTTGTGGGTAGAATCTATACTCATTCTGTCTAAAGTCTATCTTTTTTCATTAAACAATGCATTAAGATCAGCCAATTGAGACATCTGAAAAGAGAACTTAACCTAAATTGTTGGTAAACTCCTACTTTATGACAGAGAAAAAGGAGGAGTGTGGTACTGTTTCCATACCTGTGTGTAATTCATAAACAGGTACACTCTTCTGGAGACATTGATATTGATATTCTTGATACATGATTTGCAAGTAAGTGAAACGCTATTTAAAAGAGAGACCAGCGAGGCATAAAGCAGGGGGGAGGGGGGCAAGGGAGGATCAAGAGAATTGTTTTGCTGATATTATCAAATTCTGTGGTGACTGGAGAAGACAAAGTTTTAGCTTGGAAAGTCAGTTTTATTTCATGATTAGGAAATAACCGTAACTTTATCAGTCAGAATTTTATTGCTAAAAATAAAGCATTAAATGGAGAAGGATTTATTACAGGAAATTAGAGACATACATAAACTCAGGGAGAAGGGAAAGAAAATGACAGGAGACTATTTTCAGAAAACACCAAATTGGGAATAGCTGAAGTTTTTACAGCCAGTAAACCCAGAAGTCTGTAGCAGCAAAGGGAGTATGTCTCATGGAAAGCCCTATAATCCAAGAGATGCTCTGAATTGGCTGCCCGCAGCAGATGTTTTCAATTCCCTGCCTACAGTAGACGTGTCACAGCAAGACTCCAAAACAAGGAAAGCTGCTGCTGAAGTTCTAAGCTGTCTGTCTGCATTTGCCTTCATAGCATATTGGCTTTTTTCCCTGCTCCACTTTCCAAGATTTGATTAAATGCCTCTCCCTGGCTGAATCTAAGGACTGAGATTTTGGGAAATTAAGGTTTCTCCCTGAAATGCAAAAGAGAAAGCCAAAGTGCGTGTGTGGGGGGGCAGTACCTCTCCTGGGATCCTATTCCTAACTGGAAAGAATGTGAAAATATCCGACTATGATGTAGAAAGTATGTATAGTAAACAGTATATGGCAATCTACATAGTGTTTCTGCATTTTATTGTGTAATTGGATCAAACACTATGGGATTATACAGAAGGCAAAATGAGTTTATGGGGCATGAGTTGCTGTGGGAAGTTGGATGCTTTAAAATCTTTCAAGGTCTCTAAAGTAGTGAAATGTTTTAATTTGTTAAAAAGAGACTGTCTATTATTTTGTTGAAATTTTCAGTTATATAGGATTATATTTCCCTTGGTTGGAGTAAAGTCCTAGCTACAGACATTTAAAAAGGCTGTTGGCAGAAGACGTTTAATATGCAACACTAAAAAAGTGGAAGTGGTTGCCTAAAGGACAATTGCACTTTAAATAATTATAATCTTCTGATAACTAGAATCCTTGAGAAAAGTATTGATACATATGAAGAAAAAGCATAAAAAACAGTATCTTTTAAAAAGTGTTTGATGGTGGCTCTTGTGCTCAGTGGGTAGGGCGATGGCCACATACACAGAGGCTGGAGGGTTCAAACCCAGCCTTGGCCAGCTAAAACAACAATGACAACTACAAGAATAACAATAAACAGTCAGGCATTGTGGCTGGCATCTGTAGTCCCAGTTACTTGGGAGGCTGAGACAAAAGAATCATCTTAAGCTCAAGAGTTTAAGGTTGCTGTGAGCTGTGACACCACAGTACTCTATTCTTTGTGACTCTGCTTTGAGAATATGCTCAAAAAAAAAAAGAAGTGTTTGATGAAGACTTTAGTTGAGCCCATTGAATATAGTTTCATGTAAGTGTTTTATGTATATAAATACTGTGTATCACATATATTACCCACAGTGATACATAAAAGTCATACTGTGTCTAGTTATATAGATCATACATAGTCTGTATTATATTATATAGTCATATATTATATATGTCACATACATATGCAATTCATATATTGCACATACATGTACATTTATACATGCACATGACTGTATTATATATGTCACATATATAGCATGACCATATGTATGTGTATATGTAAAAAATTTGTATAGCAAGCAAAATAGACATCGCCATGACAACCTTGAGGAAATAGTAGAGATTTTAATTGAAAATTAGTCTAAATTTTATGGACCAAAATATTAGTGAATTTTTTGTTGCATATGCTTGATACCAATTTATAAGTACCATTAAAGTGTTAAAGATTCTCAGAATACCTGCATGTATATAATGTGTTTAATTATGTTTACTTCTTTTTATTCTAGAAGTATTTAGCTTGGCAAACACTTTGTGCTGTGAACTTTTTTTTATTCTATGTTCTATAAATACTCTTTGGAAATTGCTAACCCAGCTAAGTGTTTCAATTGGGTGCTAATATTTCTCTCTGTTTTGACAGACCTCCTATGTTTTACAGTCATTCAGCAGAATCAAGGTGGTCCTCATGTGAAACGTGGTGTCAAGAATGATAACACTCAAACACAAAAAGAATCTGAGAAAAAGTTCATTACTCACGTGAAGGACTTCTGGATAGACCTGGGCAGAAAGAACCAGGTCTGGACTGACCTGAGCGAAGCAGGGGCAGTAGCTTGAGCTTTTATGTGGCTAAGAGTTAGGACTGTATAAAATTCTCAAGTGTGGGACGTTTAATTTTTTATCTGCACCAAAGAAGGAGATTCTCTCTCTTGGGATTTATTGTAATCCTGTCTAGTTATGGGGCTGAAGGAGAAGGGAAAGGCAAAAAAATAAATCAATGGTCAAATTTTAACAATGGAGTGAGACTCTGTATTACAATTCACCCCTGATGTTTGATTGATGACTAAAATGGGTCATGTCTAATTTTTTCATCTAATAGAAGCTGAGTTTATGTATACATTGTAAAATTGTTTATTCCTGTGCAGTCTTCTGTGATGCATATGAGAAGGCCTTCAAAGATCATATATATTCAATTCTCTAGGTAGCTGAAGACAGCCAGAGAAGATGTCTCTGGGTGTTCAAGGCACTGTCTTATATACCCAAGAGATATTATTGATCTTAACTTCGTGAATCATTTGTTGGGCCACCTGAGCAACTTTGCCTATGTGTTTTACCTACATGCAGCAAAACGTTTAGAGCACCAAATGTGTACACAATCAATTAAAAATTTCATTTTAGTATTTTTATCATTTATTTATTTAGGTAAAATAATAAATAGGTAAAATAATACCTATTTATTATAAATATAAAATATAAAATATATTAAATATAAAATAATATTTATTTATTATTTTACCTGTAATAAATAAATAAATTTAAAAAAAACCTAAAAAAAGATGCCATTCAAGAAATGTGCAGAATGATATCCATCCAAATATATATTCACTCTCAGATAGTGTTGCCCTTCATTTAGGCCTGCAGTGAATATATATTTGGATGGATATCATTCTGCACATTTCTTGAATGGCATCTTTTTTTAGGTTTATTTTTATTTTATGTATTTACTTATTTTCTACTTCAGAAATATTAAGGGGAACACATGTTTTTATATACCTTCTTTTTATACAGATTAAGTCAAAGTTGTAAGTGTACCCTTCACCCGTCACAGGACAATGTATGCTGTAACCAATAAGTGTGAATTTTGAAATGGCATTATTTTTAAGTGTTTTGTTGTTATAATATTGTGGGTTCCTAAGGCACCACCAGTGACTCCTATATGGTCTGCAGAATAAGAGCAATTGGCAGTAATATAGATATCTTTGGGAACAAGAGTGATATAATTGGTTCAGGGGCAGAAGCTCAAGAAGTATATTTAGCCCTAAATAGAAGTTATGCAAGTCAAAACGGGAAAATAAATGTCAAGCAAAGTAACAAAGGAGTACAGAAGGGAAATAACACTAATCGCCCACAGGGAATAAAATCTTGACCTAAGAATTTATATGTTGTTAAATAAGTTTAAACATTAAGTTGGCCACCCGGAGTCTGAACTTTGGTGTGAGCAGAGGCAAGTATGATCTTGATTAGGATCTTCACTACAAGAGACTCAAGAAATTCCCAAAGTTCTTTATGCCATAATGGGCATCCTTAAATGGGGAATTTTCCTTGTTGCTATTGGCCAGACCAAATGACTTGACCACTGTCGATGACCTGGAGCTGTGATAAGACATCTAATTAATCAGGGCATCCTCTAAGGATGGTGACTGTCTGGAGTTTAACCACTTGTGCTTATGTTCATCAGCTCAGAGATAGAAAACAAAAGATTTCCAGAGAGCTCTATCACGTAGGATGGGGTGTCTCTACCTTTAAAGTTTATGGATCCCTTTACTGTTTACTCAGCTTATTTCGAGGGGCTTCCCAGATAACCAATATGTCTATGAGAGGGCTGACTTTGTCCAGCACTCTGACACCTGACGAAGGACTGATGGGAGTAGAGAGCATCTCATTCTGTAGGGAGAATATGCCAGAGAACCTAGATCTGGCTCCATCCTGTAGGGACAATTTCCATTTGAGCAGGGATGTATGACTCAGTACTTCCAGTCACTATG
>CAUYQV010175051.1:0-10765 GCA_963574575.1 Galagoides demidoff | reverse complement strand
AGGCGCCCGCCACAACGCCCGGCCATTTTTTGGTTGCAGCCATCATTGTTGTTTGGCGGGCCCGGGCTGGGGATTCGAACCCGCCACCTTAGGTGTATGTGGCTGGCGCCTTAGCCGATTGAGCCACAGGCGCCGAGCCGGAATGCAACATAATTAAACACCCAAGCGTCAGTAGGAGCCCAGATGAATCGTAACTTAGCCAAGAACATTCAGCTCTAACTCTTTCTTCACCCAGTAACATCAACAGAACTAAGTACTTCATCCATAGTTAAAGCAGCGTTCGCACCACTCACCTGTTACCACATACACATCTTTGACTTGTGCGATGGGAACATACATCAATCTGTGTCTTCTGTAGACAGTTACTTCCATGAGTTGAGGGCCAAGAGTCACATTGGTTGTGTTTAAAGAAACTCTCACTGAACACCGTCCCAATTTCTGGAAATACTGACCTTTGGGAGGATGGGAATCTTTAGTTATTGGCTACCTTACATGATCATTATAGGAAGTTGTTTCTTAAAGACTAGCCACCACCATTTAGAGATTGCCCTGAGGAGAGAAAATAGGACAGGAATAGAGTGCTGCTTCAGAAAGGGAGATGGTGATCATTTTTATGTAAAGTCTGATAAAACAAATCCACAGTCACATATACTGTTGTATAAAGTTGGTTAAAATGAAAGGAGCTGAGTTGAGTAGGATAATGAAGTTAGCCCTTAGTTTACAAACAAATATTTTTAGTAAGTGATTTGGCACATGAAATAGGCATTTTTTCCCAAACAAAACATATTTAATATTATGGTGAGGGTCCCAAAAGAGATAAAAAATTTATTTATCAAAAAGCCTACCTTACTTGTAACTATTTCAGCTGTATCATTAAGCAACTTTTAAAAAGGGACCTGGACTCCTCCACCGTCTATCAGTTTTTGTGTGTAAAAATATAGGAAGTGATGAAAGAGAAACAGGGTGTGGTAGATAGCAAAAAGAAGAATGGAGTGGTTCTACAGACACATTTCTAGGACACGCTAAGTCATTTCTTCTCTTTCTCCAACCCTCCTGGAATCTAACTGCAGCCTGCTGACAGCAGGCACTTCTCCTTCAGGGCTCCAGGACTACGCTAGTCCTACCCAGGGGCTGGTTTAGACCTGTCATATACCGGGTACTGTAGGATGGATGCCTGAGAGGCAGAGACGTTTAAAGACCACATTTGTCACACAGTCAAACATGTGACAAAAGACACCCTGGCTTCTGCAGGAGATGTGATTTGGGATCTCCTTCACCTGGAGACGCAGGGGCAGTCCTGTTGGAGGCTGTCAGGGGAAGGAGCATCTCTCAGGGGCCAGTTACACACGAGGAAATGTTAGTTCCAACACAGATGACACCACAGTTAGTGGAGGGAGGAGATTAGTTAACTCTGAGATCTCAGTGGAAAATGGAAATTGGAGGCAGTCTTGTTAGAAAAACAGAAGAGGTTGAAGGTTGATTTTAAATAAAGATATTTAAGCTGGATTAATTAATGGAATGTTAGGCAACAAAGAGGCAGAGTGTTAGTGAACATACTAATAAATGACTCCATGCAAAGAGGCTGAATTCTGGAAGTGACAGGACAAAGAAATCCTACATTTGGTGACTTGACTGACAGGGTCATGATGGTATGAAAAATAAAGTCAGCTTTGAAGCAATTGATTTAAATAGACGAGCATAATATTTGACATATTTTTTGTTCTGTGTTCAGACCACAACATTTAGAAATCTGGAGATTGGGGGCAGTGCTCAAGGAGTAGGGCGCTGGCCCCATATACCAGAGGCAGCGGGTTCAAACACAGCCCTAGCCAAAACCTGCAGGGGAGGCGGGGAGAAATCTGGATACTACTCCGTTGATTGCAGTTTTTCTTCCTCTCTCCTCCCTCCCTTCCTTCCTTCCTCCTCTCTCTCTTAGACAGAGTCTCACTCTGTCACCCTTGGTGAAGTACCATGGCACCTCTGAGCTCACAGCAACCTCAAGTCATCCTCTTGCCTCAGCTTCCCCAGTAGCTGGGACTACAGGTGCCTACCATGATGCCTGGCTAGTTGTTCTATTTCTAGTAGAGACTGGGGTCTCACTCTTGCTCAGGCTGGTCTCAAACTACTGAGCTCAAGCAATCTACCTGCCTCAGTGTGCTAGGATTATAGGTGTGAGTCACTGTGCCTGGCCATTTGGTGGCAGTTTTCAAATACTCTGTGCCAGTATGGCATCTTGTGATGTGTTAAACTTAAGAATTTAGCAGTCGTGTTACTAAATTTGCTTCTCCCCAAAATTATTACTTCACCAATAATGAAACAAAGTGAATACCATTTATTGTTAAAGGGAGAGTAGACTGTGTTAAAGAAGAACAGTAATTAGCTTATTTTGTTTCTCTAAAATGGAATATTATGTGACAGATAAAGTAAATGTAGATAAAGAACTTTTAATAATATTGTTAAATGGTCATGATATTAAGCAAAAATGTGTATACATTTTGATCTTAATCAAGGAGTACTAGGGAAAAAGCATCATAACATTAACGGTCATTAAAATTAATTATGAATAATTTTAATTTATTTTTTATTTTTTTGAGACAGAGTCTCACTATGTCGCCCTTGGTAGAGTGCTGTGGCATCAGCTCACAGTAACCTCAAACTCTTGGGTTTAAGCGATTCTCTTGCCTCAGCCTCCCAAGTAGCTGGTATTATAGGTGCCTGCCACAACGCCTGGCTATTTTTTTGTTATTGCTGTCATTGTTGTTTAGCAGGCTGGGGCCGGGTTCAAACCTGCCAGCCCTGGTATATGTGGCTGGCATCCTAACCACTGAGCTATGGTGCCAAGCAGATAATTTTTCTTTTTATTTGTACCTTTTTCTTTCTTTCTTTTTCTTTTTTTTTGCAGTTTTTGGCTGGGGCTGGTTTTGAACCCACCATCTCTATTATATGTGCCAGAACCCTACTCCTTTGAGCCACAGGTGCTGCCCTATTTGTACCTTTTTCTGAAAATTTTCTGTAAAATAGCATGTTTTTTAATTCTTAAGAATTCTTTTGAGAACATAAAAAAATTTTTAAAAAATCAACAAATGCCCTCATGTGCTGTCCAAATGAATGTTAATATTTTTTCCTGTTATTGTTTTAGATGGAAAAAAAATGAATAGTTTTTTTTTTAAGAGCTGAATCTTGCTTTCCCTCCTCATTTTAGTTCTTTGGTGGAGATTTGGCAAGGTTAGCAAAGATTTTATTTATTTATTTTATTTATTTTTATTTTTTGGCCAGGGCTGGGTTTAAACCTGCCACCTCCAGCATATGGGGCCAGCACCCTACTCCTTTGAGCCACTGGCGCTGCTCCAAAGATTTGATTTTTGACCTCTGGCCATCCATCCATGCTAGGGAAAGTTAACACAATGACTTGTTAAACTCTGTGATCATTGTTAGCTATAGAATGAGAAAAGAGAGGATTAAAATTTTAAGGAAAGGTAAAGCTGAGTTAAGGAGGTTTGTAAAAGTCCAACCAAGTGTGTGGAAGACGTAGACAAAATTCCATTTCTTCCATCCGGGGTGCTGAGGAAAAGGCCTCCCGTCGGGGAACACATGATGGCGGCTCTGCCAGCTACTGTTCTCCCAGTTACTGTCCCTCGACCATGTTGTCCAGTTGTAAACATACAGGTCAGTAGGTAAACCGGTATCTAAGTAGAGAAAGACACAAGGCCCAGTTGTCATGTGGGCTCAGAAAGCCCAGGGCACATGGCTGAAGGAAACACTGTTTCATAACCAGTTGAAAAGTAGTTAGATGACTAAAAACTCAAGATTTAGAACTCATCTAACACTGTATTTATGCCTGTGGACTTTTCTGCATACAGTAGATGTTATGTTTCAATATGGGCATTTTAAAACATTTTTCCCATAGAAGTATATAAAGTAAGTATTCAGGGAAGTTTGATGTAGTTAAATGATATCATTTAGCTTCTTTTTCTTTCTATTGGGTCTCCAAATCACAAGCCTCTTCAAACGAAACTGTAAGATATTTTGTCTTATTATTTTAACATACTCTGTTTGTAGCTTTTTTCCTGATTCATTTGACATCATGACTCTTTATTCATAAAGATTTCAGCATACATTTCTTTTTTTTTTTTTTTTTTTGAGACAGAGCGTCAAGCTTTCACCCTGGGTAGAGTGCTGTGGCATCACAACTCACAGCAACCTCCAACTCCTGGGCTCAAGCGAGTCTCCTGCCTCAGCCTCCAGCACCTATCTCAGGCTACAGGTGCCCTCCACAAAGCCCGGGTAATTTTTGGTTGCAGCTGTCATTGTTTGGCAGGCCCGGGCTGGATTCGAATCCCTCAACTCTGGTATATGTGGCTGGCGCCTTAGCTGCTTGAGCCACAGACGCCGAGCCAGCGTACATCTCTTAATAAGAACATTTCCTGTATAACCCCAGCACCGTTACCACTCCTATCACAGTCTAATGAAGATTTACATACTATATTTGGCTATTTTGTCTCTCCGAATGATTTAGAAACAAAGACTCTCTCTCAGACAGATATTTGGTAGATATAGATACAGATATCTATCTTCAGCTAGAGATGTAAATATATACAAAGAAGCAAAAATGATAAAATGTGAAAATTGTTGAATGTAGGTGATCAGAGTGAACAATAATTATTGTATATTTCAAATAGCTAGAAGAGAGATTTGGAATGTTCCCAACCAAAGAAATGATAAATGTTTGAGGTGATGAATATCCCAATTACTCTATTTGATCAGTACCCATTGTATGCATGTATCAAAATACCAAATGGACCCCAGAAATAATGTACAACTATTATGTATCAGTAAAAAATTAACAAAAAAAGGGTAAAAGATCTGAGAATAGACATTTCTCAAAAGAAGTCATAAAAATGGCCAACAGGTGAATGAGAAAAGGCTCAACATTACCAATCATCAGAGAAATGCAACTCAAACCCACAATAAGAGAGCATCTTGCTGCAGTTATCAAAAAGACAAAAAACAATGGACGCTAGTGTGGATGTGGAGAAAGGGGAATGTTCTTTGCACTATGGGTAGGAATGTAAATTAGTATCGCCTCTCTGAAGAACAGTACGGAAGTTCTTCAAAAACTAAAAATAAAGCCACCATATGACCCAGCAATCCCACTGCTGGGTATATATCCAAAGAAAGAAAATCAGCATATTGAAGAGACAGCTGCACTCCCACGTTTATCACGGCACCACACACAGCCAAGATACAGAGTTAACCTAAGTGCCCATCGGTGGAAGCATGGATAAAGAAAACATGGTGTGAATACATACAGTGGGTTATTATTCAGCCATGAAAAAGAATGAAATCTTGTCATGTGCAGAGTATGAGTGGCATTGGAGGTCATTCTGTGGAGTGAAACCAGCCAGGCAGAAAGATAGTGAGGGTTCTCGCTTATATGTTGGAACTAAAAAAAGTGGGTCTCATGGAGGGAGAGAGTGAAATGGTGGTTACCAGAGGCCGGTAAGGGTGGAGGGAGGAGGTAGAGAGGTTGGTTGATAGGTACAAAAATACAGTGAGATAGAAGGAATCAGATCTAGTGTTTGATAGCACAGACTATAGTTAATGATAATGCGTTGTGTAGTTCAAAATAGCTAAAAGAGAAAACTGGGGCTGTTCTCAAAATAAAGAAAAATGACTGAGGTGATGGATATCCCAATTATTCTGATTTGATCATTACACAAGTATCAAAATACTCCATGTACTCCAAGAATGTGTGCAACTGTTATGTATCAATAAACAATTGCTCTGTCTGGGTGGAGTATTTTGGTGTTCAATGTATCTGCTTTCAACTTTTCCACATGTATGAAAATTTTCATGTTCAATATATTTTCATCTTGAATAGCCCCCTCATCCACTTTTAAATTTTTTGTGTGTCACTCAATTTTTTTTTTTTTTTGAGGCAGAGTCTCATAATGTTGCTCTGGGTAGAGTGCTATAGTGTCATCATAGTTCACAGCAATCTCAAATTCCTGGGCTCAAGTGATCCATTTGCCTCAGCTTCCCCAAAAGCTGGGACTACAGGCGCCTGTCCTGACACCCAGCTAGTTTTTTCCTACTTTTTCAGTAGAGACAGGGTCTCACTCTTGCTAGGGCTGGTTTTAAACTCCTGAGTTCAGGCAATCCACCTGCCTCAGCCTCTCAGAGTGTTAGGATAACAGGTGTGAGCCACCGCACCTGGCCTCACTGACATTTCTGAAAAGCCTTTTTATCAATCTATTAGAGTCATTACTCTTTTTTATTCTCAAATTGTCCCAAATGTGGCCAGTGAAAGCCCCTTCAAGTTGGCTCCTGTGTCCTTTGGACATGACTCCATCGTCATCTTGGAGTTCTTTCTTACTTTCTGGAACAGTCAGTTGCCTCAGGCTTACCTGGTACTTACTTGTTTTAGACCTGAAATCAATCACATCTTCAAAGATCCCTACTTCCTTTCAGTGGTGATAGAGACTTGGTGAAAATTTTCATAAGGAGGACTCTTTCCCATAGATGTGTTCAGAGGACTAGCTTGTTATTTAAGACCTTTCAAAGAATCAACTTAAAAAAAAGATTGAAGAAAAAAATGCTACCAAATGTCACATGCTTAATGCTTGGTAAATATTAATTCTTTCCATCCAGAATCTAATGTTTTCCTCACAGCAAGATAAAAATTTAATAAGGAATGAACACATTTAGAGTTTTTACAGCTTAGTAAAACCAATGGTAGGGGTCACAGGCCTTCCAAAGATGACTGGAAAAAGCTCAGCAAAAGGTCTCAATAATAAAATCAGATTATAGTGCATTATTAAATAGCCCTGTCATCAATTGAAGAATCACAGCAATCCGCTTAGTTTTTTTGAGAATGTACAATTCTAACAGGATAATTTTCCTCGATGTGTTCGTGCTTATTTGTGGACAGAGAGAGCCTATGTCTTTAGGGTCAAAGCAAAATCAAAACATATCCATTTTAGCATCTGTGCTAGCTACACAACATTTGCTTCAGAAATATCTTCTGAGTCAAAATGTAACTGATCAGCAAACATCTGTGAATTTGGCTATTTGGAACCAAGAGTTTTAAGTAATAAAACCAAAATCTGAGACTCAGTAAGATATTCTCCGTCCAATGAATTGGGCACTAGGGAAGTTGGGTGTGACAGTAGCTTTTGAGGAGGGTTGTTCCTAGAAGCGGTGAGCCACCAGTTTGCTGAAGTAGGTTTGGCTGATGTTGATGTTGGTGAAGGGGCCAAGTAGGGCGACACACTCCCCCTTCCTGTCATGCAGCTGGAGGAGGGGGGGTGCAAGGGATGACAGCACCATCTTGCACTTACAGGGGTACCCAAGAGCGTTAAGGTTTGTGGGAAGAGCGTCCAGCAGTTTAGGAAAATTCTGTGGTCTTACCACTTCTGCAGTTCTTCTCATAGACTATGTTGCCACTGGCATCTTCCTTTTGGCATCTGGGGAACACCAGGTTCACCACAAACGTTATATTTGAGCCCACTAGCGCTGGGGAGTCGCTGGTCAGGACGGCCTGCACACGGCCTCCTAGAGCAGAAGAAAGTGGAGCTCAATGATCAATCACCTCTTTTTCCTTTTACCCACAAATAAATATTTAAAGTAACATTAAATCTATGAATAGGTACCAGAGGATCCACATGCCTCTTTATGTTATATTAAAGTCATTTTCTAGATTCCTAACTTTAGTTTTCAGAGCACAACATTCTAGAATATAAATTTAAAAAAACATCAGACCAATTAAAGAATTCTCTAACCATGAAAGGAACACTTAACTAAGATTTAAAAAAAAAACTGCTTAAATGGGTTGAGGAGGCAAATTTTATTTTATTTATTTATTTATTGAGACAGAGTCTCACTCTGCTGCCCTGGATTGGATGCCATGGTGTCATCATAGCTCACAGCAACCTTGAACTCCTGGGCTCAAGCAATCCTACTACCTCAGTTTTTCAATTTTTAGTAGAGACAGGGTCTCACTCTTGCTCAGGCTGGTCTTGAACTTTTCAGCTCAAGCAGTTCACCCAGAGTGTGTCACAGCTCACAGCAACCTCCAACTCCTAGACTTAGGCAATTCTCTTGCCTCAGCCTACCGAGTAGCTGGAACTACAGGCGCCTGCCACAACGCCCAGCTATTTTTTGTTGTTGTAGTTTGGCCAAGGCTGGGTTCGAACCCTCAGTATATGGGGCTGGCACCGTACCCACTGAGCCACAGGCACTGCCCAATAAGTTTTGAGGTTTATATTTTTAAATCTCAAAACCATTGGCTAAAGGACTCACTCTTTTATTTGAAAGGAAAGATTTTCACTTTAAAACATAACTTTGATATGGTCAAAAACTGCTCTGGTGGGGGTCACAGGCCTTCTGAAGATGACCAATACTCACATTAGTTCAGTAGGTTTAAGGACAACCTGTGTGCTCTTCAAAATATTTCAAGAGCTACCAATTTGGTAATTTCTAAAGAGATTAAACATTATTTTATGGCTTAGAAAATGATTAATGTTAGGATAAAGGAAAGATTGCCAGATCCAGGCATCACCTGCTTGGTAACTAAAGTGTGGTCATTCACAGAAACATGAGCCACGTAATCTAAGGCTCTGCAAGTTACAGTTGTTTAGGATGAATCTTTCGACTTACCTTTCCAGGAATTTTTCCACCTCTCATCTCCCCTCTTCCACACCGGATAGAGATTTTCATTCCACTCATTTTCATCCGAAGACCAGCCATGTAAATGGTTGTGCTCCCTCACATAACCAGGAAGTCTTTCAGTGCCCAGCACATCATGAAATTCTATAATTGATATTTGAAAAACAAATTATTTGGTCTATGACATTCTTCATTTAGTATGCATTTAATGTTTAAAGAAGCTTTTCATTTCATACTGCTGGAAAGTGCATACATGATCCATTCACCATCTCAAGTAAATAGAGGGTGCTTAAAAAAAAAGGTCTACTGAAAATACTTTGAATACAAGCATTCAGACCCTACCTCTTTACGTTTGTACTTTAAATTACAGGTGTGAGCCACTGGGCCTGGCCTACAGGTATTCCTAATGTAATAATCATTAGAGAATTTAACACTTCTTTTGCCTGGTTATGCCCATTTTCTTCTTGTTCGCCTAGCCCATACTTACTCTTGCTTCAAGAATCCATTTAAATATTACTATAAGTCTTCCCTAATTTCTTCCTCACCTCTATCTTCAGCACGATTAGTCACCATGTCCTCTGTGTTCCCTAAACTCTTGGACTTAGGGAACACAGAGGACATGAGTTCAGAGAAAATGAATCAGAGAAAATTTTGAAAACCTTATTTCTTAACCATCACTTGGCTTCTCAATACATATCCTCTGACTATTTAGATTTGATATAATATTAGGATGCCAAGCATCTTCAGGCCAGTATTTGCATTTTTTCCCCTTCTGAACTACTCAGTTGGCTAAAGGAATGCCAGGCTCAGGAAGTCCTCGAGGATCCTAAGAGACGTATCCTAGTACTGGGAGCCTACCATTAAGTGATTTTTTTTATGGCCCATAACATATTCTATTTTGGCTAATGTTCCATATATGCTTGTGCAGTTTACATTTGTTGGGTAGAATGTTTGTTTTAATGTCATTTGTGTCAAGCTCACTGATAGTATTTTTTGAGTTTTCTACATTTTTATTGATTTTCCAACTACTTGTTATTTCAGTTACTGAGAGAGTAATCTTGAAATCTTTAAGTATAATTGTGGATTTTCCAGTTTACCTATTTCTTCCAGTCCTGCCAGTTTTTGCTTTATATATTTTAAAATTCCTTTGCTAGGTGTACACTGTACGTTTGGAATTGTTGAGATTTATTGATGAATTGACTCTTTTCTCATTGGGAATTGACCCTCTTTATCCTGGAATACTACTTGTTCAGAATACTGCTTTGATATTAATGCTTGCCTCTACCTTTTATTTGGAATGTTTAGATATTTTACATTTAAATAATTATCAATGTTATTTTTTAATAATTTGAATGTGCCACCTTATTTGTTTTCTACTCATCTCATCTGTTCTTTTTCTTCTTTTGGAGACAGTCTCATGATGTTGCCCTCAGTAGAGTGCTGTGACGTCACAGCTCACAGAAACCTCAAACTCTTGGGCTTAAGTGACTCTCTTGCCTCAGCCTCCCAAGTAGCTGGGACTACAGGTGCCCTCCACAAGAGCTGGCTATTTTTTTTTGTTGTTGTTTTTATTGTTGCAATTGTCATTGTTGTTCAGCTGGCCTGGGCCGGGTTTGAACCCGCCAGCCTTGGTATATGTGTCAGGTGCCCTAACCACTGAGCTGAGAGTGCCACCTTGTTCTTTTTCTTTTTTATGCTGTATCTTTTTGGATAATGTTGGGATTCCATTTTATCTCTCCTAGTGGCTTATTAGCTAGACCTCTTGGACTTGTTTTGCCTGGTTGCTCTAAGGTTTATAATATTATAGGTCTTTTAATTTTGAATTGGTATCTGCCTTTTTTTGCCTTGCCTGATAGCCCTGGTGGTCACATGGTCTCTCCTTTATCTGAGAATTATAGCAGACTGGTTGGTTGCCTACCCAGCATTTATTTCCTGCCTGCATTCTATTTTTTTTTTTTTTTTTGAGATGGAGCCTCAAGCTATCCCCCCTGGGTAGAGTGCCATGGCATCACAGCTCATAGCAACCTCCAACTCCTGGGCTCAAGCGAGTCTCCTGCCTCCGCCTCCCAAGTAGCTGGGACCACAGTTGCCCACCACA